>PVKA01006029.1:0-86379 GCA_004027165.1 Ctenomys sociabilis | reverse complement strand
GAAGAAAGGAAGGAAGGAGGGAAGGAAGGAAGGAAGGAAGGAAGGAAGGAAGGAAGGAAGGAAGGAAGGAAAGAAAGAAGGAAGGAAGATGAATTAGAGAAGTAGATCACAGAGGAAAATAGAGGAAGCAGCACCATCTAGGGAAGAGAGATGGAGCCAATACTAACCCTCAAAAAGAAACGAGACTGAATGTCTGGCCTAAGTGAGGCTCCATCTCCTCCTTGTCAGTTGAGGCCTCAGAGACTTAAGTTGATGCAGGACTTCAGTATCCCCTACAGGAGAAGGTTTTTCTCACAAAGAGGAAGCTGAACTGTAGCTTCAAGGAGAGTGGATGTTCCAAATCACAGCTGAAGCCCTGCACACAGTGTGACCTTCCACTTCTACCACAGAGATGGTGGCTTGGAAGTCAGGGAGCTAAAGGACCAATAGTTCTGGGGGCTGAGGGGAAGAGAAATGCATATGGGCATCTGCATCAAGGGAGCACACAGCTAAAAGATGCTGAATTGTCTTAAGAAATTGTCTTATTTTTAAATATTGTGATGGATACAGAAAACCTAAATTTAGATCTATATGCTAAATTCAGCTCCCAGGTTACTTGTTTCTGACACTGTACCAAATATTGTGACTAAATATTGTTATCTTGAGCTATTCACCTAGAGGTGACTCTCAGCTGGCATCTTTATCACTGGCCTAAGAAGGTCCTAAATAACATATGATTTACCTTATTTACTTCTAATTTTTTATAGTTGTTCACATTCAATTATTATAATTAACTATTTGAATTTAAATATTTAAAATTTTGAAATATACTTACTAATTCTACATATATTTAATTTTATGTTAATGAGGATTGTATTTGCAAACATTATTTATTAATATGTAGTTATTTTAATTCCACAAATTTAGAGGGTACAGTAAGGTATTTTGATAAATGTATGTCTTCTGTACTGATCAAGTTGGTATTACTTTTGAGATCTTTATAATTTTAGAGTATAATTATTTTACCTGTTATGGGACATACTGTGATATTTCAATATACATTTGCAAGGTGTTGTGATCATATGGGGGTGTCATTTGTATAGTTTCTAGACTATTTATTACTTGAAGCTTTTGAGTTTTTTTCTAATTATTCATCAAATAACACATGGGATATTTTCAGCAATAGCCCAGTCATTGTTTCTCTATGAAATGGAAACCTACCACTCTAATCTCTTTAGGTTCTATAACCTCCCACTACCCCTCTTCTCCTTCACTCTTTACAGTTTTCTAGTTACTATAATACTTTCCAGTTCACTTGTCTTAAGAAACATATGAAAGAGACCATGTCTTTCGGTGCCTGATTGATTTCATGAGCGCAGGATGGTTAGAGCCACTTTCTTGCTAATTATAGCTCCTCTTGTTTGTGTGTGTGTATGTACATGTATGATTGTGCGTATGTGCCTGAGGTTTCGTTTCTCAGTTCGTTCCAGTAGTGGACATCAAGAGTAATTCCTTATTTTACCTATGGGGAATGATGCTTCAGTGAATACGGTGGTGCTTGTGTTTGCTTGATAAGCGGATGCAATCCCTCGGGTTTCCGCTAAGATGTAGGATAGCTGGATCATATGACTGATCTATCTTTACTTTGTTGAAGAAACTACACACCATTTTCCATAAAGACTGCACCATATTACATTCCCATCAAAATGGTATGATAGTTCCTTTAGGCCACAGTTCTTTTATTTCTTTTATTCTGCTTTATTTAATTGGTAAAAATCATTACATAGTTGTAGTACATAGTCATTAGAATTACGGCAGAGAGGGCGCTATTCTGCACAGCTATTTTTGTTTTATATCTTTGTGATAATAATTATTCTGAGGTAAAAGGTATTGTCATTATGGTTTTGTCTTTCATTTATCTTATGTCCAATGAGGTTAATTTTTCATAAACTTGTGAAAGTTTTCATAACACATTATGCCATTTCAGTATCTTCTTTTGAGAGGTATCTATTCATGTCCTATACTCATTTGCATTAATTATTGTGTTTTTGTGGAACTTTGTGAAGTTTCACGTACGTTGTGGATATTACTCCTTTGTCAGTTGTATAATTCTCTCTTTATTCTTGTTGTCTCTTTATGTATCTAATTTTTTCATCTAAGAGTAGAAGCTTCTCAGGTTGATGTATACCATTTGCCTAGTTTTCTTTCTTTTGATTCATGTATTTTAAGTTTTATCTCAAAAACCATTGTCTATACTTAAGATTCCCCGTTTTTCTTGCAGTAATTTGTTTCTGGTCTTAAATAAAACAAATTTGTTCTTTGATCTATTTTCAGTTGAACAAGGCTCAAATTTAAATCTTCTATATGCGAGTATCCTGAGAATGGGGAGATAGCTCAGTAGTCTAGGCACCTGCCTGGTAAGTTCAAGAGCCCAAGTTTGATCCCTGGTACCTCTTGCGGTGCCAACCCTGTAATCCAGGATACACTGTGTTGGCCCTGAAACTAGGCACGGTGGCACACACCTGTAATCCCAGTGCTGGGGAGGCTGTGGAAGGAAGATGACCAGGAGTCTTAACTATATCAAGGAAATAAATTTTAAAAAAGATTATATATATAAATATCCATTATTCTCATCACAATTTATTACAGAGTAAGTACGGTTGCTGACTTTCTCTTATACTTTCTGGAGATTAAGATTCTTACAAATGTTTGGGGTTGTTTCTCAGGTCTCTATTCCATCTGGTTTTATAACAGTATTATATTGTTTCCATGATTATAAGTTTTGCAGCATAGTTTGAAGTCAGATAGTATGATAACATTAGCTTGTCGAACTCATACATTTGTAGGAGACTCATGTAAGCTTTTAGCTCAATATATGTTAAAAATACATATAATTTGAAAAAGAAATACAAATATTAAATTAGTATTATATATCCTTGCTTATATAACTAGTAATCATGTTACGTTAAAGTTGGAATCAAAGTAGCTTTTAGTATTATTTTACATTTTCTACTTCTAGTCTTATTCAATGAGTCCCTAACTTATTATGCACAAAAGTAACAGATTAAAAATAAGAAAATATGTTGCAGAGAACAACCTAAGTTTCAAATATTCAACTATCATTTTAAATGGAAAGGGTATGGAAAATAAATGAGATAGTTGTTAATAATTGACAAAGTCTGTGGTTCAAAAAGAATATAGAATTAATAATTATCATAAGTGTCATTTTCTGATGGTCTCCATGTGTTGTGAATTAAATTCTTCCCAGGTCTGTCATCTTGTATTCTACTGCAATCTCTTAGCCCATTCCTACCTAGAACCTCCTACTGTATCTCCAGTGCACAATTTAGAAAGTGTCTTCATTAGGGTTTTGCTATTTTGAGTCTCTTCTCTGAAGAGGCTGTGTCATGAAGCTTGTTTTCTGTCTGATTTTTTATTTCCATCATCCATATACCACAGGGACTAAAGATTCTCCTTGCTTCTCCTCACCACTTCTATATTTCTGCTCTGTTTTGGGGCTCTAAGCTTTCAGCTTATACACTGTTCATGCTAACAAGATAATGTAGTTGCTGCTTCTCTTTCTGTTAGTTTTCTCCAGAATTTCGGGTCATTTCAACCTCGTTCCTTGAAGGCTTAAACATCTGGCTCATTTCTTCTATTCTATCTCTGTGATGATTACTTATTTCTCTCAACCAATCTCAAACATCTGTTTCTATATATTATCTTCAACATTTTCCCCTTGGGAAAAAGTTAAATTCGCAACTGCTGCTTAACTCTGTTCGTGGAGCTAGATGAGGCATAAAGATATTCCAGTTGGACCATTTTCTGCAGAGATACCTAAGAGTCAGTGATGCGTAAGCTGATGAGTAAGAGCATTACAAACCTTTGTAATCAATATGAATTTGGTGGCTTGCCCAAGATTGAAACAAAATGGAAAACTAAATTATGCTCAAATATCTCCAGCTTAAGAGGGGATCCTAGTCTTTTTTCACAATAAATGGAAGTTACCGGAACTTTCTAATTTAATTCAAAAATTCCTTACATAGTAAAGTTCTAATGATTTAATTAGATGAGGTAATTTGTAAGTCTAAATTAAAGTTATTATAATAATATGAAAGAATATGTTGCCAAAATAGTATTCTTTATGCCCATAATACAAATTTTAAACAAGATGGATATTGGATATGTTTTCTTTTCAAAAATTAAATAGTACTGTCTATATTTAAGTTATGCAGAATGATGGTTATATATATATATATATATATATATATATATATATATATATATATGAAGAACAAATTTTGTATTAATCCTTTCCTGTAGTTAATTTATCCCTGTTTCTTAGTAGTCTATGCTGTTAATTTTCCTAATATGTTCATCATAAAATATTTTCTCATTTCTGCCTTGTGAGCCAGAAATGTTTTTAACAAAACTTGTCATCATAATAGTTGAAAAATTGACAAGAAATAGTCGTGAATCATTTGTGACACAAAATAAGATATTTAAGATGAATAGATGTCAGACCTTAAATTTGAATCTTTATATTTTGGTTGATACATATTACTTCCATTTTTCACTCAACACACACACACACACACACACACACACACACACACACACACACAAAGTGTACGATTCTGAAACACAAGTAGTATGCAATTTAATGATTTACTGAACACAGGATAGCTTGGTTAATCATACGGTTGATTTCTGCTATTCTACTGTAAAAGAGAAGTAAATTCTTAATTTTTGTCTTTCCTCTGTAATTTTTTATGACTTTTGACTCCTCTTACAGGCTTTATCTGGTAGTCTGAATAACAAATGCGAGACAGCAACTTATAATAACTGTTCTTGAAATTGTATGATTTTATTTAATGAAATTCTGTATCATTTCTAATGTGTTTCGATATTTTGTATTCTCTTTAAAAAATAAAAAAAATAAAAGTAAATAAATAAGTAGTGTCAGTATTAAAATATAGAACCAAACCCCATTTGTGGACTCAGAGTTGACTGTACATATATCAAAATTGTTTGTCTGGGAATGTTTTTACACAGGTCTTCTTTCTGAACGTGAGACAGATTATTGGCCTCAAAGTTATCTTCAATTATACAACAATGAGAAGAAACTTATTAAGAACATGAGAAGAATAATATGAGCTCAATTCCTCACAATATTTGCGTTGAATTTAATAAGTCTCCAAAGGAGCTTATTTGTAGATGTTATAAATGGGTACTATGAACCCGTGTATCCTTCAAGAAACAAAACATCTAAAAATATAAACATCTGTAATAAGAAAATTCTTTCCTCATGTTGAATGTAGATACTTTTTTTGTTATTCCAGTAAGAAGAGTAAGTTAAATTCCATTATCTTCATTTACCATTTTCTTTCTTGTTTCAGAAAAATATAGCCATTATCATGGTTATATTTAAAATAAAAGGCACAAATATTGCCTAAGTGTCCATGTTCAAAGCGATCTTATATAAATTAGTAATGGATGAAACTTCCTGTTGGCTATCCCTAAATATGCAATATTAACTTAATCTGTATTCATTTATTTTATTTTTTAATAGGACAGTTTCAATAATTTATACATTTTACATTGTTATCTTCCCAGTTGTTATCCATAGTACAAGAAGCAGACAGGATATCCTGTCCAAACACTGTTACTACCAATGTTTCTTCTCAAGAATTAAGTAAATGTAGCTGGACATCTATCCTAAATATTTTGCATATATAAATACAAAATGATCCTTACTTTGTACCCTCTTTTTTTTGTTTAGTCTGGTCAGAGATGGGTATTCTATTGGAATTTAAATAAACACTTCAACAAAGTCCAGCAGTCTACGAAAGTAGTGGGTTATCCACAGAAGTCGTTGACTAGAGCCTTTTCCAGCTCAGCATATTAATATGGATTTATTTTATATACCTCATTTTAATACTTTTCTGCTGGATGCTTAAGACCAAGATGAAGCAGGTCCTATCTAACAAGAAATGTAAAATTTTTGTCTGATAAGGTCATGGAAGTCCCCCCAGGATTTATCCTGTAACTCTGTACCACACTTTATAGATCGTTTGTCAGTGTCAGCCATTTGGATTCCAATAGGTTATTCATTATAAAAGATGTTATACTTTATATTCCATTTTATCTGGGTTGTGTTTATTAATGTCAATTATGAATGGTTGTTAAACTGTTCCTACTAGCAATAGTACTAGAGCTATAAATTATTTTGTATTTTAAAATCATACAACATACTACATATCATGACGATTTTATATCTGAAATAATTCATGTTGCCTGGCATGGTGACATGTGCCTGCAGTCTCAGCACTGGGGAGGCTGAGGCAAGAAAACCATTGCAAGCTTGAGACCAATCTGGGCTACAAAGTGAGCTCAAGACCAGTGTGAATTTCATAATAAGACTGTCTCAAAAAAAAAGATTCATTTTACAATGTTCTAATGTTGATGCCTCTCTGTATGTAATTTTTGGGCAAAATTTCCCACATTTTCTTTTTATTGAAATAGTCACATTTTTCTTGTTTTTGAGACACTATTGATATTGCACTTTGGTAGAAATCATATTAACTTTCATTCAAATTTATTTTCATTGTACTAAATTGCATTATACTAAGCTTGTCTTTTTTATTTTCTTTCATGTACCTAGTGATGGTGTATAGGCAATGAAATTGGCTCAATTCTTATACTTTTAGAGGAACTGTAAATTTATACACATCGCTTTTTTAAGCAGTCAACAATAAGTATCTGAAACCATAAATATATTCATATTATTTGAGAAAGTAATACCATTTCTGGGAAGTGATCCCAGAGTAATAAACCAATGTAAGTGAAAAGCCTTAGAAGTGAAGATATTCATTTCCCAATTACACAATAGAGTGAAAAGCCAGAAACAATATAAAAATGTCAGTGGTACTCACAAAACTTGCAACATGTTTGTATATCAGTGAAATGACTCAGTATATACAATAAGGACTAAAGACTCTCTGGGGAAATAATTCATTGTAGAAAGAGAAACTAGATGAAATATTCCAGCATCAGGGTGCCTTAATCAGTAGATAAAAGATGGAATATTGGTTTTGCAAAGGGTTTGTTTCTGGATGTGAAGTTCAAGAGTGGTCCTTTCAAGATAGTACACTAAGTTGAAAAACTGAAAGATTTTCCACATAAAGAGGCCCCAATTTTTTTTAACAAAGCTATAAATTTCTTATTACCTACAAATATTCTTGACATCTTGTTGTAGAAAATTATATTGCATTCATGTGTACAGTAACGCTGGTATAAAAACACACTGTACTTCTACTTGTATACAACTATAGCATATGCAATGATATGCAGGTCAAATTCATAATAGTAATATTAAATGGCTATGTCAGTGCATGACGTATTTATTTTGCTACACTTTTTCATTGTTTTAGAGAGGACTCCACAAAAATGTTTATTATAAAACCGTATACTGCATTAATTTTCCAGTGGCATTATGCATCTTGCTTTTACCATGTCCCACGATTCCATCAGGAGCCCATCTTTGATGTTTGGCCCATGACATCCAAGGTTACATTAAGTATTCTATCATGCTCACACAACCACAAAATCTTACTGCCACTTTTCATTGTGTAGTCCTTTTCTTTAACCGCCATGACCGAAGAGGAAGCTGTCTTTTAATGTGAAAATCTTGCTAAAAATCTTAGTGATTTGGGAGGTTTTTTGAATCACATTTATAGACTCAGAAAGAAGAGACTGAGCAACACAAGGAAGGTCATGCATGGCCTATCAGTGGCAACCTATGGGAAGGTTAGCACCCTCTCAACAGCTGAAATATACCCTGCTAAATTCCTTCAGTCATTCTGTATGGAGTCAGGCACCACCCAGTACCAAGCAATGGTGCAGTGTCCTAGCACTGTAATAGACTTAAAAGCAGTAGTCAAAGACTTAACAAGCTTAAATAGAGCTTATTTGTCCATGTTTCCAAGCTAAAAAAAAAGCAAAATAATCTTGAAATCAATGATGAAAAATATCGTGAGTACATATTTGCAACGATACTCCTAAAGGCTTTACTCCATATATGCCCAAAGCACAGAGCTGTGTTTATGTAGAAGAAAGTTACATACAGCTCTTTCCACGTCACTGTGAACCCTCTCCCAACAAACTAAGCTGATCTTGTTGCTCCCGGCATCATAGCAACAGCCATGGTGAGGGTTCAGAAAGGCAAAAAAAAAAAAAAAAAAAAAAAATTCTAAATAATACCTAAACATTTGCATCTTAGCTAACACAAAGAAAATAAATTATAAGCAAAGCATTTCCCTTTTTTTTCTAATAATAGCTGTTCAACAAATGTGTTTTAATGGCTGACTATTGCATCAGTAGATTTTTTATTGTATCCATAGACAGCAAAGTTTCTGTGTTCCTTGATAATAAGCTTGCTTCTACGTTTCTTACAATTTTTCTATTCTTCTTGATGCCTACGGCACATTTTACTCAATTTGATGCTGTGACTTTCTAGATCTTAGGACTGCAGCACAAAGCAACCTCCATACAAAACTTGATTCTTTGAACCACTTCTTCATCTTCATCTTTGTCTTTCTCATCATTGTTGTCTTCTTTTTAATGTATCTGGTTGTTCCACCATCTCACTATGTAGCTTGGACTGGTCGCGATCCCCGTGCCTTCAGCTTCCCCAGCACTGAGATTACAGGGGTCTGCCACCACGCCAGGACTCTGTGGCCACTCAGCCTGCACTGGGGGTGCGGCTGGCACTGCATATGGTGCTGGGGATCAAACCCTGATCCCTGCACTTGCACAAACTTGCCTAAGTATGCATTTTAGTCTGTTGAGCTATCTATCTTGCTGTCCCCACCTTTGAATGACTATTTTTCTTACCACACTCATTTTTTTCTCACCCATGTGAGCATTTCTTCTTTTATTTTTTTTTAATCTATTTATTTATTTAGTCATGCTCATAATGATCCCTCCTATTTCACCCTCTTCAGAGCTGCAATTACAGGTGGGTGTCACCATGTTGAGTTTCCAGGCCAGCATGGCACGCTTGGAGTTCAGGGTGGTACAGAATGTGGTACCAGAGACCAAACCTGAGTCTTTGTGCTTGCTAGGCAGTCGCTGAGAGCAATGAGCTATCTCCCTAGCTTATATGAGCATTTCTTCTGTTAGTGATGTTATTTTCTTCCTTTCTTTGCATGTTTCTATATTTCAATCAAATCATTTTCAGACAACAGTTAATTTCTCAATAAAGATATGTGTTAATATGCCTATGTATACTGATGGCAAGTGTGTGTGTGTGTGTAAATAAGAGGAAAAGAGAGGCACTATTAATGAATTCCAGTATTCATATTACATGAAAATACTTTAAATACATTCAAATTATATTGTGTATGCTAGAATCCAAATGTTAAACTTAGGAAATAATAAGTTTTCAAATTTCAAAGTATTACTTACATATGTTGTGTTGATTAAAAGACTTTCAAAATCAAATATTTTATGATTTTTGCATTTGGAATTTTCTTCAAAACTTTTTATCCCAATGTATCTCAACAATAACACTCTTTACACTTACTATTTATTCTCCAAATTAAAACACGTATTGTAATTTTCAGCTATTGTTTTCTGGAAAGGTGGTATTGTCTGCTTAAATGCATTCTATATTCTTATGCATTCAGTAAGTCCTCTGCCTTTTACTTTATTTTTATCAGTTATTCTGCACACACTTAAAGTAGGTGTTAAATTAATAGTTACCCATTGTTAAATTAAAGTGTATAATTAATCACAAAACTTAGTTTAACAGCTGTGCAGAACGTTCAGGATTGTGTTGTATATAATACTATCTTATCCCAGAGTCTGTTATATCTTCCACCTGAGTTGAAAGTATATTCTTATTATCATGACTGTTCATAACATCCTTATAGTAACGCATATTATTTGGATATGTTACGAAACGCAAGATGTGCTGTGTGCTATCTCCGATTCAGCATTGCTTAATGAAAGGTTATAACTAGGTAGCTTATCTGTGATTATGCGTTATCTAGAGCTCTGAACATTTCATCAGCAGAATATATTATTTGCATAATAATGGGGCTGCGTACGCTGGGATGGGCATTAAATCACTTTTCGACATTGCTTTCTTTTTCTCTTGTCATTGAGCTCAGACTTCATCCACAAATATCTATTTTACAGTGATTTGTAGGAAATATTTATGCATTTGGAATTCTGTCAGTATATATTAAAGTCTCAATTTTTGAGTAGCAGATTATTTTATCTATTTAATCATCAGTTTGGAAGATTTAAAATGTTTATTGCTGACAACAAATTGCAAGACCTATGAAATAAAAGAAATGCAAAAAAGCAATTCAGAAAAATACAGGAACTCATAGAAATAATAAACTATTTTAGATGGAAAGAGAAACTTCTAAAATACATCCTTAGTAATAGGAAGCTGATTTGAGGATTCAAATACCTAACTCTAAGCAATCATTTGGATCAAGATAAGTATGGCTTAAAAGCATCACTCACATAGACAAAGGTTTTTAAAGAATCCAAGCAGGGTAGCAGAGAAAATGAGCCGCTCTTTGTGATACTCAAATCAGCTCTGGAGAAAATCCAGAAGTCACTGAGGAGTGTATGTGTAAGAACAGAAATCAAAATTATAAATAAATAGGAAGAAAAATGATTATTGCAAACAGGGTAGAGAACACTGCGTAGCCTTTAAAAGATCATACAGTTGGCCAAGAGTTGAGTTCTACTGCTGTGTCTTCTGATACTACTTGAGAAAAAATGTATGACTGATCTTTGAAACAGAAAGGAACAGCATGAGTCTGGGTGTGCAGGATAGATAGCACAATGCTCTACAGGGACAAAATAGTTCACAGAATGGCCAAAGGATTGAAAAAGAGCAAGACATGCCATTTGTCACTGGTATTTCCATAAGTGATCATCACTATTTTTTAATATGAAAATTCTTTCGTAAATATGAATTTTAAAAAGAAAATGTTTGAAGTCTCTTGTCAATCTGTACTTGTAAAAAAGGAGAAGATACAATGAAGAAAGCATGCAAGCTCCGCGTTGGATGAGGGGCTCTATCAAAGAGCTGTGCCTGATCGCCTAGACTCCTCACCCTTCATTCAAAGCCCCAGCAGCAGCACACCGAGTCGTGGAACCTTCCAGCTCCTTTGGAATTGGGTAAATGTTCATGCCTGAATGGAATCGCTTCCAGCGGGCTGGAAAGGGCATGTTTATCACCACTTTTTTTATGTCCTGAACAACTCATCCATAGAGCTCCATCCAAACTTTTATACAACTTGTGCCTTTTCTATTCTCCATTGCCAACTATGAGAAATAAATGATTTCAGCAAATTTTTCTTCTGTGCAAAATTACAAGACTTGGTGAGTCCCATTTGAACTATAAAGAAAAAGCACCAACCAAGTTACACATACACATGAGCCAAAATATGAGAATGGGAAAAAAAACATGTGACAATAATTTAATAATAAATATATTTAAAGAATTAAATGAAACAATGATATAAACTAGCAATAGAAAGTCATAAAATAAGTAGAAATAATAAATTTTACCAAAGTGACTGTGTAGGCAGAGCGCAACAGCCAGCTGGGGTTTGATCCCTGGAGTGTTGTGCCAGGTCCACCCAGCGGGACCCTCAGAGGGCGATTGAGATTGGGCGTGGTGGTGCCCACCTGTAATCCCAGCACTTGGGAAGCTGTAAACAGGAGAATCACTATGAGTCCGATCTTCGTAGTGAGACCCTTTAGACTCTATCCTAAATACATAAAAATAAATAAATTAATTAATTAATTAAACAAACTTGAGAAATAAAGAGCAAAGAGAGATGCAATAGGAGAAACACCATGGTGGACTACGGGCAGCAGTGTTCATGAGACTCTCTGAAAATGCTCACCTGGATAGCAAGCACTTGGACAAACCAAAACTCGAAAGAGAAACTTGAAGGGTAAGCCTCTCAAAGAATCCCAGGATAAAGATGATTAGAAAAACAAACACGAATGCCACTTTATCCCCAAGCTGCTTACAAATTTCGCACCTGGGTAAAGAATCTGCCCACGCGGACGGAAGCCAGGTGACCCATCCGATGCTGTGCTTGGCACTCAGTACATCAGTCACTGCCCAGGGCCACCTATTCCTGTTCTTTTCCCACTGTAAAACTGACCCCAGTAAGATAGACATCCACAAGAGAGGGACTCCTTGAATTCGAGGACTAAGGAGTCATTCAGAAGGGGTGTTCAAAGTGTGAACGCGTGGCCCTTGGGGCAGAAAAGAACAAAGGCACTGTCCTGTTCAGAGACCAAGAAGTACACAGTGAGGTATCTGTGAAGCAGTGACTAGCAGGGGTGCATGGTCGTTGTGAATGCTTGAGTCCAGGGCTAGTGCAAGAGAGGACTGTCCCTCTGGCCCTTCAAATGCTGCCATGTTCTGTATCTGTGTGGTATCTCACTCAACATCCAGCCTTCAAATATGGCAGAATTTAGCATTTGTGCAGGATCTATTCCATTGTCCACTTTTTAAATGTTTTATTTATTTATTTGTGTTTTATTTATGTATTTATTTATTTATTTATGGGAAGGTTCTACAGGGTGTTCAGGGTCTCACTACTAGATTGGACATGTAGTGATCTCCCTCCTATACAGTCTCCCAAGAGCTGGGATTACAGGCAGGCACCACCACACCCAGTCTCTATTGCCTTCTCAAGCTCAGGGATCGAACCTGTGGCACCTGTACCTGCTTTTAGGCACTTTAATCTGCTGAGCTATTTGGCCGGCCCTCCACTGCCCACAAAAAGCCACTGAGCTCAGTGTCTGTGTAAATCCCCCTTCAACAACCTCCTAATGGTACTGAATCGCTAGCAGAAAGGCCCTCTTTAACTGAACCCTAAACACCACTAAATTCTCAGGCTACACAGAGACTTTGAGAGGTACGCAAAGAGTTGAATAGGCAGTGCTACAAAGGGGCGGTGGGGTGAAGAGGTGTAACAGCACGCTGGCTTGGAGGGGACAGAAACAATAGATGTGAAGAGCTGCAGGGATTATTACAGAGAGAAGGGGATTAAATCTGGAAAATTCCTCCAAAGATCAGCAGAAAACTGGGTGCTTGCACAATCCCTCTATGGTTTCCCTCATTCTGATATAATTGAAGGGATCTGATCAAAAGAGACAGGCATAAACACTTGAAACTCCACAGAGCTCTGCCTACAGAGGGAAAGAAAAGCAAATAACCTCAAATTGCAGTAATAAGGAATTAGGGAACCTCAATAAATTTTCAGGCTTGAGCCAGTGCATAGATCCAGAGCGCCTTATAAAGGAGGTCAAGTCACGTAAGGAAGAACCTTGGAACTACCCAAAGATATACTGTACATTTTTCTCTCCTCATTCTCCAAAGGGACCTATAGGCATTCAGTAGGTTCACTGGTTCTCTACTAGTACTGGTTCCAGTTCATATAAAACAGCTGGATCTTAGCACTTGGGAGGCACACATCTATAATCCTAGCATTTTGCAGGCTGAGGCAAGAGGATCCCTGCCAGTTGGAGGCCAGCCTGTGCTTTGTAGTGAGCGCATAGTGAGATCTTGTCTCAAATAAAAAAAAGAACAAAAAATCTGCACTAACAGTAAGAGTAAGACTCTAGTGAGGTGATGTGATCAGTATTTTAGCCAAGGCCTGATTTATAGTTGTCCAATACATCTTTGAATGCATGTATTGTTATTTATCCAATTTACAATGAAAAAGTGATATAGATCTGACTAGTACTTGGCAGCATTACCAGATTGGTTTATTAATCTTGGGTGTGTATTGGAAAAAGTCAAATGGAAGCCATTCAAATTGCATTTGAGTTACCTCTATTTGGGAAAATAATAAATGAAAACCAACATCGGACAGGTTGCAGGAATCAGTGCAGTCATGAAAGACTTGGAAGGTACAATGCAGAGGCTCTACCATATCCCCACTTCAGTTTTCTATTTCTCATGTGTAGAAGACAGACGAATCTTGGATAATGATGGCAGATTAGCCCCAAGCTCAATCTAATGGGGATTCCGACTTCAGCTGCTATACAAGATATGATGTTCTTTTTTTACCACTATATTATTTTGTGGTACCAGGAACTAATCTCAGGCCCTTACACTTGCTAGGCAGGCACTGCATTGCTGAGCTACATCTGGGCCCCCAGATGTGATGCTCTAGTTCCAACAGATCAAGTCGTGGTACATGATATACAGCTATACATTTGGAAAATGCCTTTTTCTCCAAAACTATGAAGATACTTGCTTTCACTAGCACTTTGTGGGTAGGCAGGGAGAGACCACGTGGGCACAGAGCTGAGCTGCCCTTGGGAGAGCATCGACATGTGCCCTCTCTGGCCCTGTTCTGCTGTCTTTCCTGCCCCTCCAAATTCCACTGCTCATGGCTATTGAGAGACTCCCACAGCTCTCATTGTCTCAGTGCCTAGATCCGGGTCCTAACCATGACTTTGCTGCTTTGTCCTTTCTGTGATTAGGGTTCACTGTCCTAACTTAACCACCGCCTGCTGCATGAGTCTCTGGTGTGACACTTTCCTCATTGCCCTGATTACAGGGCAGCCTCGGTTCTGAACGTTTCCTGGCTGAGACGCCTTTCTGAGTTGAAGGAGACATAGGCAGGTGAGCATGATCCTGGGGACTAGATGAGGCCCCAAGTCCAGCAGCTACTGTACTAGGTTTCTTCAGAGGTTTTTGAAATTTTCTCTGAAAAATCAGTTCACCGGACTTGGGTCATAAGCAGAGTCTGGGTCAAAAAGCAGCCCTACCCCTAGGTCCAAGCACCCCCGTGACTGGTGAATTTTATCTGATAGGTTTCTTCTCCAAGATGTCTTCCTAATGCTAGGCTTTTGATTGCTCCTTTTATCCAAATATCTACACAGTCAGGAACTCTGCTGCATTGAGAAGAAGCTATCTTCCTTTCTCCCATACAATCTCTTGTATGTTCTATTACAGGCACATGAACTTTTTAAGTCTAGTAGCTCTGTATTTTATGTGTACAAAAATATTTATGTATGACTACATAGTATACAAAGAGTGCTAAATCTTCTAAGTGAATTGCAATATTCATTTACACCTACTTTATGAATTGTGTTCTAACAACAACAACAACAAAAAGAGTGCTTGGAGCTGGCCAGATAGCTCAGCAGATTAAAGAGACTGCTTAGGCAGATGCATGAACTGGGGTTTGATGACCTCAAGTGCCAAGCCAGCGCTGTCCCTGGGGCACACTGAGACTACTATTGAGACGGTGTGGTGGCATATGCCTGTATTCCCAGCATTTGGAAGGGTGAAAGCAGGAGGGTCGTTGTGAATCCAGTCTGTATAGTGAGACCGTGTACTAAACACACACACACACATACTCAGACACACACACACGAATGCTTATTTCCTGGCACTTGTAACCATAATGATCAAGTTTTATTATCATTGTACAATTGTCATCTTAAATTATAAATTTCTTAATCAAAAATTCAACTCAAAAGAAATTTAAATTTGACCAGATGTCAGAAGTTCTCATTTCAAAATTTAGAGTATTTAGTATGACCTACTAAATTCTATATGCTTTCATTTTTAGTAATGTAAGTATATATGTAGCAGTTTATTCATTTAATCCACTTTTACTGCTGGCACATTTAATCAATTTTAATTATTTTAATATAAATGATTCCATGTACTATATTTTTCCCTTATGATGTTACATTTCAGAATTATTTCTGGACATACAATGCTTAAAATTACAAAATTTGAATATTATGTAAGTAGAAATATTATATATTCTATAACTGGATTTGTTCATTATAAAATTTTATGATAAATGGAGTTATTAATTTTTTGCTTCTATAAATCACTTTTGCATGTCGCTATGCTAACTTTGCGATAACTAAAAATGAATTTTTCTGCAGATTAATTAGGTTGTATAAGTAAAAGAGAGTTATAGCATTTTATATGTATAGCATCTGATTTGCCTATGTAAGTATTTTGCATGGGTGATAATAAAATTTCTATTCTATAAGCATATATGTAAAATCATGGCTCACATATCTTTTCAAGCACACTTATTTCATTTTCAGTTAACCTTAGCACTGTTGTTATTGATTTTCAAAGTATGTTTTAAAACATAAAACAGCTTACTTTAACAACATAATGTGATTTTTTATTATATAATACTTGAAAATTTTGTTCATAATTGTTTGAAATCCACACGGAGCTTCTGTCAATATATCACAATAAATAGATACCCTATAATTTTCCCTATTCATAGCATGTGTTATCAGCAAAATATATTTATTTTTATTTTTTTATAATTTTTATTTTATTGAAGTACAAATATCAGTGAGACAGTATTGAGATACCTTGACAAGATGGATTTGATAAATTAATACATTGCAAACTGTTTTCATAATTTTTTATATTTATTTATTTTTATTTTTATTTTATTGAAGTACAAATGTCAATCAGACAGTTTCAAGACGCCTTAACCATACAGATTCGATAAATTAATACATTGCAAACTGTTTTCATAACGTTTTGGTATTGTAACAATAGCAAAATACATTTAATACTTTATTCCCTTTCCATTGACCAGACATGATACTTCTTATTAAATTAGGTGCAAGAAACCTAAGAATTAGGCTCTTCTTTTCCCCGGGTTTTTTTGCTTCTCTTCATCAATTGAGCAAACACACCAAGAGGCCTTTGGCTAGCCAATTCTCCAGGAATATGCAGAACCACTGCCTTGGAGGATCATACGATTATCAACCTGGTACTGACACTGCCATGTTTACTGGGCTGACTTCTGCATAGGGTACCTGTGACAATTTTTCAGAAGTTAAATGTATTAGCATTTGGTGTCTTCATGTGTTTTTTAGCCCAGGTGTGACATACATGACTGAGTACACAGCATTGGATATGGACTATAGGAGGTCACCCACCAAAACATCATAGACAAAGGGAACAGATGTGAATATGACACTCATGTTACTTTTTGTACTGAGAATAATAAAGAATTTTGTTTCTGACCAGAGTGCCCGAAGCCTTATGCTCGCTGTAGGATGGCCGACTCACAGTATTTCACAGTATTACCTACCAAAACCAAGTAAGAATTAAGAAGGAATAAAATTCTAGTATGTTCCTTTAAGGCTAAAAATTAAGCAAAACAAAATCATGGAAAGAGAAAAAAATCTCATACTTCTGAAAACAATGCATGAAATGGTAATTATGTACAGCATCTTATTTTCTGATTGGATATGTTGTTAAAATTATGGACTATTACATATCACAAAACCAACTGATTGAGTTAGCAGTGAGTACCTCTGCCTCCTCCAGGTTTCAAAATAGATATTTGATTAGTTAAAACATGTTCATCTCAAGACAGAATTATTCATCCTTATTTGCCACCCCAAATTATATATGTGCTTTGCATTTGCTATACTTCATTTAGTATTTCCTTCTTAGTATAATGCTTCCAAATGAGACACGATAGGCTGTCACTTAAGTCTAGTTCAGTAAAGTGCTAAGGAAACGGTGAGTAGAAGTCCAGAGAACAGAAAGTTGGGAGTAAAGGGCAAAAATGGAAAAATGTAGTCACGAAAACAGTATAAAAGTAAAAATAAATTTTAACTATAAGACTTTAGAAACATAAAGGAAGCTGGAAATCAGTGTATAGTAATTGATATTTTGTGGCAGGGCCAATTCCTACTTGTACACACATTTGTGTGGGTGTGTAGAGAACACAAATGACTGATGCCTATGAGTACATTGTGTATATCTGATATTTACACAAAACACATTCATGAGAAGAAATTGAAATTTATATTATAAAATAACTTTGAATAATATAATCAACATTTTATCTGTGCTCTATATTAAATTACCATAGTTATTCACATAGAAAGAGTATTGTTGTTATCCTTACCTACATAAAATAAACTAAAAATAGGGCTGGGGAAATGGCTCAATGAAATAAGCGCTTCCATGGAAGGCACAAGGGCCTGAGTTTAATTCCCTGTTCCACAAAAAAAAAAAAAAAAAAAAAAGAAAGAAGAAAAAGAAACTAAAAATAAAGTCTGCAAGTTCCTTGTCCATATCAAGGAAATAGTGTATCTAGAATTTATTTCCAAGTTTGAATCTGGACTCTATTATTCTATTTTCTGTCTATCATAATACAATGATATCTGTAAAGTCTTGAATGATAATTTCCAGCTATATAAAATGGGCTATTTTGAGAGGATCTATTCCACATCCATGTCCAGATGCCTGCGCTGACTCACTTAAAGAAAAATAAATAATTAAATTGAAAAGAAGAAAGACATTCACAAATGTCTCCAAAATATTAAGAAACATGGCTTCCAGGAAATTATTTTGATCTATGTTTATCTTTTCTCAATAAGAGAATCCTGCTGTGTGCATCAGATAACACTGTTAATTTGGATATGCTACAAAGATATTAATGACTTGGGGATTTGAAATAAATTTATGTCTGGGAGGTTCATTAAAAGTAATTTGTTATTTTTCCTCCTAATGGATTATATTAATAGCAACAATTATATATCTTACAGTGCTATGATCAGATGTTCAGCTTTATATACAGTAATTTAAGAAATTTTAGCAAGAGAAGCAAAAATGTTCATTTCGATTCAAGTGTGATTTTTAATATACTGATGGTCATTTACATAAAACTTCTATAGCATTTTGTGAAGTGCAAAATGTAACATTTTTCTACCTACTGCTTAATTTCTCAAATATTTCAGTAAATCATCAAGGAATGTAAATAAAGATAAAAATCTCCATCAGCAAAAGAGATTAATGCCATCCACACATTTGACCTTTAAAAGTTACTCCAGCATATAAAGCAGACAAAGCCAGCTTGAAAAATTCACCAGTCAAGACTGTTGGCAGTTTGTTTAGCACTCTGAGGACAACAGTCAGGACCTCCGGGGTCTACGAACGGCCTTTAGGATGTGACATTTCGTGTCACACCACATGCAGAAATTTTTCACATTTATCACAGGAAAAGATCAGCCTTACAAAGTTCACAAACAAATCTTCAAATTCAGAAGGATAATTGTATGGATATACATTAATCTTGCCCTTGTTTTCTTGCCCAGTTGATACAGTACAAGAGAAGCCTTTCCCAGATCTTTTGATAATGCTGTCAATCTCGTCATTAATAGAACAAGATGAGATTTGTTGTGACTGCTTTCACCATTTTTATTTTTTTGGGAAAAGTAACTCTTAATTCACAGTAAAAGGCCCTTTCCTGGTTGCTTTATGTCGTAGTGCCACTACTTAGCAGTTACCCTATTCCCAGCAGTCGTGAGCTTCACGTGAGGCCGAGGTAAGCACTTAGGCTAAGAGAGATGAACTGAGGCTTTGCTTCCTCCACCTAGCTTTACAACCTGTAGGAATATTATCAGAAAAATACTCAACTAACTGGGATTGTGAAGAAATTTTGCCAAGCTGATAAGTGGTGTCTGTAGATATGGCACACAAACAATGTATTTGATGTGAAAATATTTTTAACTTTTTATTTTGTAAGACAGGATCTCACTACATAGTTCAAGCTGACATTAAATGTATCACTATGTAGCCCAGGCCAGTCTCAAACACAGAGTGATTCTCCTGCCTCAGCCTCCGAGTGTTAAAATTACAGGTGTGCACACCCATTTCCAGCTTGATGGGGAAAGAATGAGTAACTTTACCAAAGAAAAAATCATGATGTGTGTGTATAGACAGTACAGTTGGGATAGATCACGCTGTGCTTCTACATAATTGTATGAGAGGTAAGATCTGCACTAATGGTGGTTGGACAGGATATTATGTCGGCTTCTAGTACTAGGGTCATCCACTAGGTAAATAATTATTGAATTTTTGATATAATTCAGGTATAAAAAATAAGATAAGTAGGCAGCTACACTCTTAATGATAAGAGATATCTGCTAAAATAATATCTGTAAATATAATATCATGTATGCACCTTGTACAATACCAAAACGTTATGAAAACAGTTTGCAATGTATTCATTCATCGAATCTGTATCGTTAAGGTGTCTTGAAACTGTCTGATTGACGTTTGTATTTCAATAAAATAAAAATAAGAAAAAACATATCAAGCTTTTCCACTTTACATATGTTAATGTTCTGTCCAAGAAAATTAGGCAGATTAAGATAATAAATAACAAGTAATTAAGATTAAAAATTATGATATATTGCTGTGCATATTCATGAAAATTCTTCTTTGGTGTAGAAATTTCTAGGACTTTTCAAATATATACAGAAGCTAGTGAATTTTATAAAGAAGCTAGTTATAAAATTCTAGTTATAAAAATGGACACAAAATATTAGTTGACTACTATATTAGTAACTAACAATGAAAAGTTGAAATTGAGAACACAATTCTGTTTATACAAACATCAAAAAGAATAACATATTTACATGTAAATTTATCACACAGTGTTTAAGACCTACATAATAAAACCTGGAAGATATCTGCAAGGGAAATTTTAGATGATGTGTATAAATGACAGGACTGCCCTCAGCACTGGATGATTGTTTTTTTCTTTTGAGGTACTAGGGTTTGAATTCGGGACCTTGGGCTTGCTGGGCAAGTGCTTATTCATTCTACTGAGCCTTCTCCCCTGGTCCTGCACTGGAAGAGATCTAGAGAGAATGCAAATGGACCTGAGGAGTCAGTGCATTCTGTAGATAATTCTCACTTTACTTTTTTAAAAGAATTAAGATTGTCTTAAAGTTAATAGAGAAATTTGAGAGACTCAGAATAAACGCAATGGTCTTGGAAAAGAATAAGGTTGGAAGACAAATTCCAAAAATTCAAAATTTAGTATAAATCACATTATTCAAGTCAGAGTAGTACTGTCCTAAGGATAAAGATATACTTAGTATATCCATCTGTGGATAAACAAGCTTGGAGAGATTACAGCTCAGATGATATTAAAAGAAAAAAAAATAAACATAGGTACTGGCAAGCTGCAACTTATGAATGTATAATGCAGAGTCAAATATATTGAGCAACATACAAAAAGATTCAAAGCAAGATACTAATTTTGAAAATGATCTATTATACAAAATCATTTAGGAAATAGTATTGCTTTCTTAGAAGAAGGAAATAAATTATTGATTAGTTGACTTGGGAGGACTTGACAGGCTTTCCCAGAATGTGTAGAATAAGATAAGCATCGACTGTAAATTGCCCACTTAAAATGTCACTTGTTGGTTATTACTGAAAGAACAGAATAAAATAGGCAGAGTGGTAGTGATGATCATAGAATGCATTACTTTTCGAAGAAAAAAATTATATTGCATGTATACTATTCACTATGGACCATACTATGAAAAACATAAGATAACATTATATAAACAGAAGGAAATTTGTAAAATGCTGATTCCATATAGGTCACAAAAACAAAGTAAAACATACAGACCTCCACCACTTGGAGAGTCTTAATAGACTGTATTTCAATTTAAGACAACCCAAACAACTTAGGGACTTAGTGAGAATTTGTGTCAAATAATAATAATAATATTAATAACAGTAATAATAATGACTCAGTATGTAGCTTACTCTGATAATCTGAGTACAATCTATTGGGAAAAATTAAAATAACGTAATGTAGATCAACTTCATGCTAAAAGTAACAAATATCCAGTGTGTTTTTCCAGGTCCCTGAGGGGGATAAAAGAAAAATAACAAATAAACTAATGTGATGATATCTACAAATTAGTTATGTTGGATATACAGCTACTTTCTCCTAGTTCAGTGAGAAGAAAGATTTGTACTAATAGTGTTTGGGCAGGATATCATGTCTACATCTTCTACTATGAATAACTACTATGAAGACAACAATATGCAGTGTATTAATTACTGTAACTGTCCTACTAACCTGTTTTGGATCTCTCATTGCTATTTCTTTCTCAATAAAATTAAGTTAAAAGAATAAAACTCAAAATGATAAACATAAAATAAAAGAGTGACATCAGTAGCAGTAAGCCCATGCTAGAAAGAGATTTCATGAGTACATAATATCTTTTTTTATTGAAGAACAGATAGCAATGAGACAGTTTCAAATCAAATTAGCAGGACAGATTCGATAATTAATACACAGGAAACTGTTTTTGGAATGGTTTGGTATCATAAAGGTGCATATATGACATTATACTTACAGACACTATTAGAGCAGATGTCTCTAATCAGAGAATTAAGAGAATGTAGCTGTATGTTTATCTTATTTTTTAAAGCTGAATTATACCACAGTTTCAATAATTAATACTTTTTGCCTTGTTGTCTTCCTAGTGGTTCTTTTAGTAGTATTAGAAGCCGACATAATATCTTGTCCAACCTCTACTAGTACAAAAATTTTAGTTCTTCTATATCTCTTTGATTCTGCTTCATAAGTTCTATTTCTTTTCTGTATTGCTCATTCCAGGAATCTGTCATATTTCTGATCTCTTCTAATTTTTTATACATGTTTTCTTTAAAGGTAGCTATTAATTCTTTTACTGCAGAGTTTCTTCCAAATTGATTTTCCTCTTTTTATTTCCAGAATTGTTTCTCTACTTCAGATGGTATGGTTTCAAAGAATTCTTTTTCTTATTTCAGAAATTATTTTTGCTTTGAGTTACTCATTAAGTTTCTGCTGGTGTTTCTTTACTTCTGACATTATAAATTCATATGTTTCATCTGGAATAGTGTTCTCTGCACTTGTTCTGAGTGGGCATTGATTTTTCTCCATATGTTTCTGGATGTGATTCATTACTCCCAATGCTATGTATTCAAATATTTCTTTTTTTTTATTTCAGGTGTTAGATCTTGTCTGAGTTCCTCTCTACCTTTCTGCTGTTGTTACTTTCCTTCTGTCTCTGTTAATTCAATCATTTCAGCTGAGCTAGTGTCCTCTGAACTTATTGGTGGACTTGAGGCCTGAGATTGCGTTTTGCTCCTTGTCTTTGTCATTTGCATAGACCTTTGGTGTAGAGCTTTGGTGCAGTTATAACCTTAGTGTGCAATGAGATTCAGATGCCAGTCTATTAAGTTTGAGATTATCCAGTTATGCCTGGCCTGGATCTAGCAGTTGTGTTCAGTTCCTTTTTGCTGCAATTCCTTTGGTTCCCCTCTGTTAGGTCCCTGGTGAGGGGAGCACTGGGGAACCCAGAAGCTCTCCCTCACACTCACCGGGCCAGGCCGGGGTGGATCGAGTGCCAGGAGAGTTACCAAGTGTTCTCACTCCTGTGGCGGTTTTAGGGGCATGGGATCTGAGGATTTGCCAGGCAGGTCTGTCTGGAGTGTCTCAACCAGGCCTCTGGATAGGATGTCTTGGAGCCCGAGGCTGTGGATGGCCAGAACATGCAGAGAAGCCAAAGGCTCTCCCTCAGACTCACCACACAGTCACCAAACTTGGATGCCCAGGGAGTGGGGAAAATTCCCACTTGCTTGTCGGGCTTGGAGACAGGGCTTCCAGGGAGTTACTAGCAAGTCGGCCCTGGGTGTCTCAGGCTAATCACTTGCTCAGCAGGCTTGGGGGCAGAGGTTCTGGGTAGCACAGCATGCATAGGAAGAAGTCAAAGGCTCTCCCTCAGACTCACAACACATTCACTGATCCAGGATGCCAGGGGAGTTGGGAAAATTCCCACTGGCTTGGTGGGCCTTGGAGGCAAGGGCTTCCTGTTGTCTCAGGCCTGTCATTCACTGGGCGGTCTTGGGGGCAGGGCAATAATGTCCATTTGAGACATGTGACCCCCCCCTTTTTTTGGGCCAGGAATTGAACTCAGTCCCCTGAAATATGACCCTTTAAGATATAAGTAACTCACAGTAATAGGGATCAAAATAACATTAACCTCTGTTCACATTTCTTAAAACATGCCTAGAATCTGTATTTTAATAGAGTATAAAAATTAAATTAATACTAATATATCATAACAATAATAAAATATATAGTAATGAACAAGGTTTAGTGCTAATTCAGAGGTAAGAAATATGGGTAAATTTTCATTGAACTGTAATGGATGTTGAGTAATAGGATGTTATCTACAGCATATTGAGTTCTTCAGGCAAAAATTAGTTATAATTATTACTCTTGCATGTTTTTCACATATTATTATTTTCAAACACCCTTCTAAATATCTTTTCTTATTGTCCTTATTATCCATATTTCTCCTGTCTGAAAGGAATATCTAAGATGTCATCTATTTGTCTGAAAACTAAGCATTTTCTCAATTGTTTTTTTGTACTCTCAGTACAAAAATCCTTGGTGCATGGAGAGGCTAACTGAATGAACATTTTGTATCAGAACTGCCTGGCTGGGCTTCCAACTCTAAGTTAAAAAATGGACTAAAGCCTTCCCTTGGTGCTTTTCTCTCTGGAATTCTGAAGTGGCATGCAAAATATCTAGCAGTCCTCAAGCTTTTATACTTGGAGATCAGGTGAACAAAGCAGGAAACAGATGCCTGAAGAATGTTCCTTCTTTTATTCCTGTACCCTGCAACTTAATTTTGTATAAACTTCCAGACATATGAACAAGTGAGGTTCATTTCAGGCAAAAGCCTCTGAGTTACTATAGCAAACACCAAACAACACAAGGATTCTTCTCTGTGACCTACACAAATTCTTGGTATGTCTTGTCCAGTAACAAAGCAAGTATTGTTTGCCACCAGAATTTACTTTCTTACTAAGTATCACAACATATATGACAAGCTTTCTAACTAGAATTCTGCTTCCATCTAGACATGTAATTGGTTTAAAGATGACTACAAGTATTAAGCTGAGCTGCTTAGAGTCATATGTATCTTATGGCTTGGTTAACTTATCCTTTCCTTAGAGTGGTAGAAGAAATACTTGGCTACACTGATGTGGAACGTAAGATAAAGGGGCTCTGCATGTGGGATCTTAAAAAATAAATGTTTTGAGATGTGGGAGAGCTTATCTATCTCAGTGCCTGACTAGGCAACTGTAAGGAACCAGGTTTGATCCCCAGTACTACATGCAGTGCTAGCCCCACCCCACGCTAGCCGAGCTGGACACCAAGCCTGAACATGGTGGCGCACACCTGTAATCCCAATACTGGGGAGGCAGAAACAGGAGAATCAGTACAAGTCTGAGCTGCTTAGTGAGATCCTGTACCAAGTACCTAGAATTAAAAAAAAAAAAATTGTTAACCTGAAACTCCCAGGAAGCACAATTACTGTGATGAGGAGAGACTTTCCAAGAAGAAATCAATAAAAAATGTGACATAAAATGACACAGACTTTTGTGACATATTTGAGCCCTGGATCCATCCTTGCTGAGAACAGCATTGCTATTTAACCTTTCCAGTATGTGGACACATAACTATTCCCCTGTGGTTTAATCTAGTTCAAATCAATGTCACTTGTAACCAAAAGATTATTGAATAATTCAGTGACGCAATGCATTTTATTGTTCTTCAGAAATCTGATTCCTGCCAATTTTTCTAAGCAAGAAATATTTGATTTTCATGAGTATTGTTCTTCAGTAAGTCTACAAGAAGTCCTGATCCATCTAGGGATTTTCTTCCACTGATGAAACAGTAATCCTTTCTAGCTTATTTGGTTGAAAATAATTTCTGTGAATAGAAATTTAGGAATTCTATCTTATAAGAAGCATTTTCATTAGTTGGAAATATATTATAACAAGTAAATTATCACAACTTGCAAATATGAAAACCATGAACAAATTACAGTACAATTTGATCTATTAAAAAAAAAACTTAAAAGAGTTGACACTTCCTCACTTACACACTCATAAAGCAAAGAAAGTAGAGCTGAAGTTTCTGTGTTTCAGATATTTTACAGTTAATCAAATTCCAATAATATAATCTAACTCATCTCAAAGCTACGTATTTATTGATTTTTTAAAATAGTTCTCCTTTATTTGTACCATAATATGAACTCAAGAGCTTGCTCTTGCCAGACTGGCTATGTGCCTCTGAGCTATCTCATAAGCCCAAGGCATCTCAAGGCATCTTTGTTATTCCTCTACAAAGTAGAGTACTTGGTTTCTTTTTAATGATGCAAATCTATTCAGTGGCCAGATATCCCTTCACCCCAGCTTCACACATCAGGGGCAGGTGAGATAGTTCAGCAGATTAAGTATCTGCTCAGGCAAGTACAGGGACTTGGGTTGGATTCTCTGCACCGTGTGCTACTTCAGCCCCACGTGCCTCTTCAGCCCCAGCCCTGGGCACAGGCCACAGAGACCAGAAGTGATGAGGCAAGCCAGTAATCCCAGCCCTGTGGAGGCTGAAAACATATGGATCACTATTAGTCCGAGCTGTGTAATGAGACCCTGTACCAAACATAAGAAAAAAAAAATACACATCAGTATATTTGACCACAATTAGTGTTTAAAACGTTTTGTTCTCTGCCTTTTGCCCCATTTCTCATGCTAAATTAGCCTAAAAGCAACCAGTAGTACCATGATACGGCCGGAATGTTGGGTTTCTTTTGAATTTGCTGCTGTAAAATCAGGTAGACGACTACCATTAATCCCCATCTTCATGAGCAGGGCACAGGCCTTTTTACCACAGTACAAGACACATGCTGTCTTGTCTAGTTGACAGGTCTCATTCTCAATGAGGTCTTCTGAATGCTGCATTTTACTGTGTTCATTTCTATGGACATGCAGTTCTTCTAAATTTCAGTGGGACTCACCCACCAGCCTCTACTTATGAAACTAAGGCCTGTCTCTCTGACACCTTTAAATACCTCCCACAAGCCCATTACAAAAGCTACTAAGCTGCACAACCCTTATTCTCTGTTGTCAGTTTTCTCTCTTAGCTAGTTTTGTCAGGGCTGAGACTCAATGTCCAAAGCCTTATTGGCCAGGGAATTATAGCATCTTCCGGTTGAAAGAAGGTGAAGTTTAATTTAGTTCATGGTTTCCTGGATTTGAATCCCTACTGAGCCGGTTCCTTTGAATATCACTGTGGAAGGGCATGATTGTGCAAAGTTGTCCAATACTTGGTTGCTGGGAAGCAGAGCATGAGAATAGCTTCAGAACTAAAAGGAGGGCTACCAGATATCAGCCAACCAGTCAAACCCAGAAGTGTGCTCCACTGCCACGCTGACAACTCCCGAGCCAATCTAACTGACACAAATGAGCATCACTATCACAGGGGGAAAAATTTAAGTGTCCTTCATAATGAGATCTAGACAAGTCTCCTACTAGTAGCCCAGTGGTCTCAAAAGTCAGATATATCCTAGGACTTGAACAAAAAAGAACCTGAAGTCCTTGACCACAACCCTAACAATGCTGTAATTTCCTGGCAATGCACCAAATCAGGTGTGGGAAGTAGAGTTTTCTCCCACGAGACTTGTCAGGCAAAACCTTTGCAAAACCTGTCACTGCACTTGAATAAAATCATGAAAGACTTTGGCCTGGAACCAGCTAACTCAGGCCTGTCTAGGTGAATAATAATGCAGCAGTGGCATTAGCTAAGTTGGAAGCTTCAATATGAACACAAAGCTTGGTTTGACATATTGAATAGATCATGGCACATAGTAAAGATGAGTGTAGGGGAAGTGCTTATGGCTTTCTTGTGGCTAGTGTCATTTGCTGTGGTGCAAATGTAAAATCCAAGAGAAGAAAGAGCTCCCAAACATTATATATGATTGAAAAAAAAATAATTTTGCCATGCAAGAAGAGGTGTTCAAATAACAACTTAATTAGATTTTAGAAAATAAAAAATGGAGTATTTCTTAATTGAAACATATAGAGACCTCTTCCGTGTCCTTATCTCAGTGCAAGAAGTTTATACTTATAATCACGTGGAAAACTTATTGGAATTCCGTCAAGGTAAGTTCAATCTACCACACCCTGTGCAGCCCATAGTGAGAATAAAGACACTAAGATGCGTTTGTAGTTATGGGAAGCCAAGAGGTTCTAAGTCTAGCCATGATGATGGCTATCCAGAGCAAAGGCCTCGACACAGGGCTGAACCCTGTTTTCAGTCATTCATGAAGGAGTCTCTTGATGATGGGTGACTACGAGAGCAGTGGGAAGTAGGTGTGTCCCAGGAGATGGGCTGGGTAGGAGGCCTGCTTTCTCCACAGCAATATGCAGAGAAGGAAAGGAAGCAAGGGTAACTTGTGTTATACAACAGTATTTAATGTTTTGGGGTCAGTGCTGCAGCTCTGAGGTATAATCTTTCAAGCTCAGGAAGTCAAAGCCTCTAACTCAAGACTGGATCCCAGTGGGGAGTATTGGATCTTCATGCTGTCTGGCCCCAGCCCACCATAGGGAACAACAGGTGATTGTTTCAGAAAAACACACCTGGTAACTTCAAAGACTACCGGCAGCACCTTGGCTGGACAGGTACACATTGCTTAAAGTTGATTCAAGGGACAAGGAAAAGTCTTAGCCTGCTCTGTACGTATCAATACATGGAAATAGAACCAGGCTTAGCCAAAATGGAAACAACTGCTCCTCTTTGAGGAGTTTTTGCTCGAGTGGTTCTCCACAGAAATATATTGAGTATAAATGTGCTCCTTATGCAACAATCAAAATACACCAGGGAAGACTGCATTCAATCAAAATTAATAAAATGAAACTGGTGGTGAGACATTTTTATTATTGAACTAAGTGATAGGCTGTGCAACATTCCACACTTTGTGCAATGCCTCAGGAATACCTGCAGGATCCCGGATTTCCTTGTCTGACTGCTATGCTCTTGGAATTCATTTCTTTTGTTAAATACCTCACACCCTATGGATTTAAGTGAGTGCTCTAGAAAATCCATGCATAATGGACTCAGGAAAAATGAACTTAAGAGGCAGAATTTTTTTTTTTTTTATTCAGACCCATCCCTTTAAAAGGAAGTCACAACAGCTTATGAGGTAATTTTTGTGTACATGTCATCTACCTAAACTATGTCATGCAACTCCTCTTACTTGTAAAGTAGGCTAGAAAATCAGATAATTTTATTTCTAGCCTCACAAGAAGTGCTAATAGAGAAATTTAAATTTCTTGTTTAGCTAAAAAACTAAAACTGCTTACTGATTATGAAATAAATGCATACAAACTGTAGTCTAGTAAACAGCTTTTGAAGATACCTAAATATCTATTTTAAGTATTAAGTAACTCTGGTAGATTAATGATTTGCTCGTCAGGATGTACACATGCTCAGCTTGGAGGAAACATGCAGTACTAAAATGCATCTCCTTCACATGTGCAAATAAGTCACTGAGGAAAATGTGGTAAAGAAGCAATAGATACTACAAAAATTACTATTTGGTGAATTCCTTGTAATGTAATTAAAGGGATATACTAATTCTGATTAGTATAAACAGAATTTTATACTAAACAATACAGATAAACAGTATTTTAACTAAACAAGAAAGGGGATATAAATGAAGGACCATTTTGTATCTGTATATACAAAATAATTAAGGTAGACATACAACTACTTTCTCTTATTTCAATGAGAAGAAAGATTTGTACTAATAGAGTTTGAGGACAGGATATCATGTCTGCATCTTGTAGTATGAATAACCAATATGAAGACAACAATATGCAATGTATTGATTATTGAAACTCTCCTACTAATCAATTCTGAAATTGTCTCATTGCTATTTGTTTCTCAATAAAATTAATAAAAAAAAAAAACCTAACGTTACCAGGCAATTTGTAGGAAATATAAATGTAAAGAGGTTGTGTTCTGCTTCTTAGTGTTGGCAATTTTAATCTTTAAATTTCATATATCCATATCTATCTATAATCATCTATCTGTCTATCTATCTATGTTTATTTTTATTTTCTAAGAATAAATGAAAAAATGAATAATTCAGTACTTGTTCCCATCTTAATTGTAGATAGAGAATATTTATAATTTCACCATGTAAGATGTGTATTTGCAATCTTCAGCCTACTCTAACAACTTCATTGTGGAATATCAGAATTTGCATCTGCATGAATGTCAATATGTCTTAATCGAGGGGAAAATTCTAATCTTAAAAAATTTTCCACCTTAGTGGTATGACTATACACACACACAATTTTTGATAAATATTTTAGTAGATTAACAACTGAAGATATATGATAATGAACATTTTGAGTATTTTCTGGTGATCACTAAATCTTTTTATTTTGTGGAAACAACATGAAAATTTATAAGAATAATTCACTTTTTGAACAAATTATATAACATATGTAGATGCAAAGTCTTCTATTATTCCATTTATCTCTACTTCTAATATTTATGTGTTTTCCACACCAGAATAAGTATTCCCTTTCCTCATACTGGTATTATGAAATGAAACAAATAGCTTGGGGATTTCTTAACAATACCTACTAATGCTAAAAATCATACACTCTATGACATTCCAATTCTGCTCAGAAATATATATATGTACACTGAATCTTATTCTTAGTGAACTAGAAAACTACTTAAATGCATATTGGAAAAATGAATAAAAATTAAATATTTAGTGAATGAACTACACACTACACACCGTCATTGAATGTGAACAGATTATTGCTATATTCATAAACAAAAATGAATCTCATGGACTTGTGAACAAAGAAGAATCTCTATGAAGATCAAATTCTACTGGTCTTGAGAGAGGACGGTGTCATAGTTGGGCATGCAGGGACAGTTGGGACACCTTAATGTTTGAATATTTCTATTTATTGATGCGAGAGCAGGTTGTACTCACTTTTCCTTCACAAAGTTAGGTTGAATTATTAGTGTTTGTGCATATATATATATATGTATATATATATATATATATGCATATATATATGCCATTAAATATGCCAATATATATTTACTCAAAGTTTATTGTTAATTTTGTAAAACTTTGAGAAAATTATATTTATATTTAGTACAGGGTCTTCAGAGTTTCACTATGCAAATCAGACTATTTTCAGGCTCTCAAGAGCTGGGATTACATGCGTGCACCTCCACGGCCAGTCTCAATAGCCATTTCAGTGTATCATCCACCCCCCAGAGGTGGGAAGGCAGACACAGCAAACAAGAGATTGAACCCTGGTCCTTGCATCTTTCTAAGCAGGGGCTTTAATCTGCTGAGCTATCTGGATGGCCCCAAGAAAGATAAATTTAAAACCAAAATTGAGAACTTTATGACAACAACTAATGCCACCATTGTTTACACATATGCAATATGAAAATGAAGCAAACAAAATATACTCCCTAGTCACCTGACAATGAGCGAGCAGCTATAGGTATCTGGATTTGGACACTGGAATTTCAAAAATAGCTGTGGTAATTATCAGAAAAGCATTCAACCTAATTGTGTCTGAGAATTTTTCACTTTAATGAAACTACAATACGAATATCACAAGACACAGTAACTGTCCCACTGTTCTGGAGACAAAATTTAAATTGCGCTGCATGATTCGAAGTCCTATTTTTAGAAATTATTATAATTATAACAACAGGAGGATTTGTGTCCACTGTTCTACACTGCGTAATAATGGGCACTAGGCCTGTAATTGCATGGTTTCTATGGAAGTTCTGGGGATTTATCTTCTTGGAGATTACTACTGTGCCAGTGTCAAACTGCACAAACATCTAGTTTGCATCTGCATAATTGATTGTGCAGGCAAAGTACAAATTTTAAAAATTCAGAGTCTCTATGATCAGTATGTTTCTTGAGATTCTTACATTTTGTGTTACTTTTGAACTGTCCAGATATTTTGGGAATAAAACTAGAGTTCTTGCATTGAGCTATATATACAGTCCATTTCTTAGTTTTCACTATGAGGCTTTCACCAAATTATCAGGTTTTTCTCACTAAATTATTAAGTAACACATACACATTCACACTTGAGCTTTTTTCTACTTCATCCTCTCAGTGTACTGGAACTACAGATGTATGCTGTTAGGACCAGTTTTCCAGTTTTCCAGTTATTCCTACACTCAGAAAATAAGTTACAAATTCCACAACAGAGGCTTATTAAAAATGTGTTTGATGCTCCTGTCATGATTTGGATTTGCCCTAATACAAAGATTCTGTAAACATAAGCTAATCCCCTGTACACTTACAGTATTTTTGCTATTTCTATTTGAAAATTAAATATTACAGTAATTTTTCTGTAGAAGTCAGACTGAAACATTAAAAATCTTTATTGTCCTCCCCAAAAAGGTAGATTATGTAAATAATTTAAATCATTATTGTAATATATTTAGCCGATACCTAAAGGAATGATGTAGAGCTATATGTTTTGATTGAAAAAATACATATTATACATTGACAAATAATCATATTTAAAATTACAGTCCTGAGTCAAAAATTTGTAATATGTACAAATCAGGCTATTTACTTTTGTTAACAACTCAATACTGGATTAAGTAAGTTATGAACATGGAGGTCAGTTTTGGCCTACAGTTCTGGAATTGCAAGGTTAAGGGTCTTGCTTCTTGTTGGTGGGGTCCTGAGGTCTTGCAGGAAATCACCTTGTGAGAGGCAGGAGAGCTCTTGCATATGTTTTCTGCATTCTCTTCTTTTACCTGTTTATCTCACAGTATCCAATTCTGGCATGTCCACCCTGAGAACCTTTTTAATACTAATCACTCCCAAGGGCCCCACCTGTAAACTATGATCAGGTTCAGCTTCTCCCGCACATAATGAGAATTAGCTTCCTTAAAGATTTCAGAACAGGCTGACTATGTTCCACCTGGCAAGCCCTGCACTGGGCTTAGTTATGTAGTCAAGGATGTGGAAGAACACAACTCAGTGTTAAAAACATACTGAGAACAAACAGGAATTATGGTTCTACTGAAGCCACTTTTATATTGTTCTATGTATAAAAACTAATATGTATTGACTGGGGTGCTCAGAGGTGACTGAATTAAAATTAGTTAAAGTTGGACACATGACTGCACACCAGAGACATATGCATACACATTTAAAGACATTTAAGGGCCATGGAGATAGCTCGGTGGTCTAAGCACCTGCCTGGCAAGCACAAGGACACAGGTTCAATCCCAGTACCCATGGCATGTTGACCCTGTGCAGGTCAGGCCACTGAAATTGGGCTTGGTGGCACATGGCTGTAATCTCAGCACTGGGGAGGATGAGACAGGAGGATCACTATGGTCCACTGTACATGGTAAGACCCAGTAGCAAATAAATAAATCTTAAAATAACTGTGAAAACACGTGATATGTTTGAAATTCAGGTAGAGAGATAAAAACAAATCAACCCTGATCACATCTTGATATTGAACTTCAATATGTAGCTCCCATGGTTTAATGAAATAAATATGTTAAACTACATTTTACTGAAATAATCCTAGAAAAGTAATATGGTTTGTTTATTTTTAATTATTCCCTCAGCAAAAGCATGCATAGAATTAAACGTAACAGCTATATTAGCCGTGTCTGACTCATTTGCTCTATTTGTGGCACAGGCAATTAATTGTTCCCACGTTGTGTGCTGGTTACTTTGTGAAGGGTTGGAATACATCCAGCTGAAAGAATATATCTTGCAGCTTCCATAAGTATGCTTAAATTATAGCCAAGAAAATGTAAGCAGAAGTGTTCTCTGAGCCTCCTATGAAGAGCATTTTGAAGAAGCTGACAGAAGCAAGTGAACAATATGTACCTTCTGTACTTGCTTCTTTCTGCCATAGGAACATGAAAGTCAGGGCTGAGTTCAGAATCCATGTTAAATGTAATTAAGTATAAGAATAGAAGCTAAGAGCTGGAAAGAGAGAAACAAAAAGGGCAGTGACCTATATTTTTAATGACTGTTGAAACCCATAACTCATGTGAGCTTCTTTTTTTAAAATTTACTTTTATAAATAAAATAAAAAATAATTTAAAAAATATTACAAACAATATAGAATTGCCCTGAATAAGATGATAAGACTCAATAATGCTTGTTTGATTGCACATTGGTGTCTTCAAATTAGTTGTTCAGATTGCCAGACATAAGCATGTAAAAACAGTCAAAAAATTAAAAGGAAGAACATAAATTTAAGCATTAACTATTTCATTGGATAGATCAGCAATAATGAGCTGTACAATTATCCAAACTATCCTGTGTATGTACATACTTTTTCCCTTCCATCTTTCTTCCTTTACTTCTTTCTTTCTTCCCAGCTGTTCTTTCCCTTTAAAATGTTTCTGTCCCTTTCACAGTAGCTACTGTACCTTTGGATTTCATTTTTTCTTTCAGGTTCTTACATTAGGGAGATAATATGATATTTACACATGTGGGTCTGATTCACTTCACTTATGAGTATCATCTCTATTTTCATCCATTTACCTCTAAAAAATTATCTCTCTTTATAGATGAATAATACTCTATTGTGTAAAAAATACAATATCCTTATCCATTGCTCAGTTGAGGGAATTTGGGTTGTTTCAAAGATTTAGCTATGACGAATTATATTCCTGTAAGCATGGTTGCAGATATATCACTCTTGTATCTTGTTTTCAGTTTGTGGAAAAAATACTAAGAAGGGGACTAACTGAATTGAATGGGACTTCTACTCCTTGCTTTTTGTGGGCTCTCCATACTGATTTACATAATGGTAACACCAGTCTCCACTCCGACCAGCAATGGAAAAGGGCTTCTTTCCCCTAGAGCCCTTGAGTATTTGTTACAGTTGATTTCTCAATGATAGCCATTGTTTCTTGGGTCAGATGGCTCTCAGTGTTGCATTTCTCAAATCATCAATGATGTAGAACTTTTTTTCATACATTTATTTGACATTTGAATTTCTTTATCTGAGAGAACTTACCTGTTTTTCATTTTATAGGACAACTAATTTACTACACTAACTAAGCTGCTTTTATTTTGAAAGCCTATAATACACAAACATTTAATCATATATGTTTACATACCTGTAATTGTTTGTACAGATATTTATAGAAGTTATTCCAGAATTGTTGCATTGGATTATAAAATGACCATCTTGAACTGATGCAAAATGTCCAACATTTGCTCATATGAGATCTTCTTCACACGCCTATAGAAAACATTATATGATTAAATGATTAAAATAATCATTATAGGCAGCCAAATAGCTGAGTGGATTAAATCACCTACAAGCAGATGCAGGACCAGAGTTTTCCCTCCCAGGCCTGCCATTCAGGCCCTGCCCTGGGGCACACTGAGACTGTGATTGAGACTGGATGTGGTGGCACATGCCTATAATCCCAGCTCTTGGGAGACTAAACAAGTGGATCACTATGAGTCTGATTTAGCAGTGAGAACCTGACTATCCTGTAGATGCTTCCTTAAATACAAAATAATGATAATAATAACCATCATTATAGAGGCCTGGGCAGATAGCTCAGTGGACTAAAGCAGGGTGCTTAAGCAAAGAGAAGGGACCCGGGTTCAATTCCTCAGCCACACATGCCATGCCTGCCCTGCCCCAAGTGCACGCCATGAGGGTGACTGCGAGTTGGTGTAGTAGCTTGTGGCTGTAATCCCAGCAGGTGATAGTCTGAAAACAAGAGGCACACTATGAGTTTGATCTGTATAGTAAGATGCTGTCGACCCTGTATTAAATATATATTAAAAACTCATCGTCATAATAATGACATTATTTAAATACTTGCAGAACCTAGGATTGAGCTCAGGCCCTCACACTTGCCAGGGAAGTGCTTATTCCACTGAGCTATCTCCCTGGCCCTCAATATTTCTTGCAGTTGCATTTTTGTGCTATTTTATCCAAATTAACTTGCATCCAAGATAAATAGAATTATTTTCATAAAACACACACATATATAGTAAGCAAGAAATGATTTACCTATTTAAATGTACAATTCTATTTATTATATTTTATTTTTATCCTAACTTTTGGAATTATTTCTTATGTTTAAAATGTCTTTCCAGAATATTTATTAGAATGTGTTGTAACCCAAAATGAAATTCTAAAAATGTGTTATTTTATACTAAGTTCCCATTGTGTTCCAATTCACAGTAGAAATATTTTTAGTATCTTCATCTGCTCCATACAATGTAATACAAACTTCTCTTTCTATATATTCCTTTTCTATCTTTATTTAAAAACTTTCAATGATTTCCTTACCATAAATATCTTTACTTTTTATGTTAAATTTAACTGACCTAGAACAAGTGTCAGGCCACTCGTTGACTTGAGTGAAACCACTTTGCTGAAGATTTAGAATCATTAAAATCAATTACCTAGAGATCAGAAAAAAATGTGGATTTGTATCTGAAGATGGTAACAGCTATAGTGCTAGTATTTCTGTGGTTGTTTATTGGCATTAATTGAATTAAATTATTTAAAAACTAGTAGAATGTATTTGCTAAAGTTAAATACGATCTTGACTGAGGGAAAAATTCAAACTAGCAATGTAAGATATGATGCAATTTGATTATAATCTGTCATTTGTTCATTTTAAATTAAGCTGATAAGGATTAGCTTTAGTTGGCATTGTATTTAGTCTGCACACATATATAGTTTCATAAATTAGAGCTGGCATTAGACTGATGGAATAATAAGACAGAATAATTTGAATGAGAAGAATCTGTACCTCAAGACTTAATTCAAAATATTTCAATGTTCTGAAAGTATAAATTCATATATGTTTGTGTGTATGTATATATATATATATACATACATACATATATATATATATATATATATATATATATATATATATATATATAATCTAAAACATATCTGCCATTACTATTGTTTATATGCCTGGGATCTTTGTTTTAGCACAATTTCTGAAGCTGATGCTGCCATTATGTACTAGGGATAATATATTTTCACCTGAAGCAATCCTCAAAAGACTAGACTTCAGCATTGAGCGCTTGTCAGGTTTTATAGCAGCAGTGTTCCCAGAAGTAAATGCCCCGTGCATTCCATGAGCACAATTGACTCTGCTATTTTGGCTGTCTCTCTCTGTTCTCTGAGGCTTTCCCAATAGTTTTTGTTGGTCCAACTTAGTAATTGACTTGGAACAGCATCACCGATTGATCTCATCTTCTTAGAATGACCAAGTAAAAAATGTCAGACAGCATAATTGAGCCCACAAATGACAAACACTGTTTTTATAATATCACTGAATACAAAGACAAGGCTTGAGAAAAATTCTCAAATACAATGCATTGGGCGGCTGAAAGTATACATCATACCCTAGTCTCTTCTCCCCCTTTCTTCTCTCACCCTATTTAAATGTACTAACAGAAAAGAATAGGATGGAAGGTCTCACTGGTAGGTAGAAACGATCCTTGCCCATATGGGGGTATATAGCTTTTGGCTAATGATACATATACAAACCAATCTCATATCTTGAAAAAACTAAAATTTTGTTAATTGATACCACGTTATGCTCAAGCTCTGCCCATGACTAACCAAAGGACTCTGGATTGCTTGGCTTGTCCTTGTAAGTGTCAGTTTCTCAATGGGAAAATAAGTTCAGCAATGTTAGAGGAGTTGAAAAGGTCCATGGGAGTCCAGAGTATTATAATGACCCACCGTTGTAGAACAGAGGAAAGTGTCAGGTACCGTCATAAATATCATGGCAGAACAAAGTTGTAGCTACTTCAAAACTGAATCTAGGACTCTTATAGCACACTAAAACCCTGCAATATAGAATGCTTACATTTTACTCTAGTGTTACATTGATTTTCCATGCTATATTTAGGTGAAATCATGATATCTGCTACATTAAGATTATCAAGAATAAACCATAACTCATTATTCACCTGACAGTTTACCCAACCTGGAGGAGTGTACCCTTGATACAAAAAGGTAGACTCTTTATTTTTTGTTTCAAGAGAACGCTCAACATTAAAAAAACTAATCAATTAGTTTCTCCATTCTAGGTTGGTAAAATTTTCTACCTTGGAGTTTATAAAGTGGATGACTACTTGTTTAGTGAAATGAAATAAATGCTGGAGATAATAAGAAAAATATGAATGCTACTATTTTAGCAGCACACCATATAGGTCTGATGAAGAAGCTGGACAAGGTGCATTTAGTGTTTTCAAAATAGAGAGGTACAGAGAAAATAATAAAGCTAATTGTGAACATAAAACTGTAGGAAAGAAGTATCAGAAAGAAAATGCATGTGTATTTTTTCCTGGAAGGAACCATAATAGTGTTCTCTTTATCTCTGCATTTTAACACTTCATGGTCAGAGTATGTCAAACTTAATTTAATGTGGTTGTAACATATATTTTGATACCCTAAATTATACTTCATATGCATGACTTCAATTGATATTATATAGCTAAATTGACAACGCTGACATATTTTCTTAATAGGATTTCATTTCCCAAACAGTAAGACTGAAATTTAAGTTTTGAAGAAAGTTAATATTTAATTTCTCTCTCTCAAAACTTGCAGTTTTGTCTTTTAAAACATAATGCGTAAGTCTACTAGGAAACTTAGTTCAATGCTTCGAGATAAAACAATAATATTCAGTGTGTGAATTTTATCAGGACATTTATTGAAACCTAAGTTAAAGGCTGATTTTTGCCCTTTTTGTCTGTCTATCTCTTTTCATTTTCTTTGATCTAAAAATAGAAAAATCAAAACTGCTAGCTCCCTGTTTCTATAAAAAGGGTGGTGGTAGCTTTCATTCAGAGTACAGAAGCTGAGTTCTGTCTCTCACTCTAAGAGCTCTAATTAGGTGACCCTGCCAGCGAGTCGGCCTCCAAATGACAGCTCATGAGCATGCATTCACAGGATAATAGAAGCTTTGGAGCAACGGCTTGAAAGGCAGAGGTCCCTGTCGGACCCTGCAACTTTATTGTCACATGCATTTCTTGGACAAGAGGTAAAGTCACATTTCTTTGTCTGAATTTTAACCTATGACTTAGGAATTACAAGAATATCTTAAAACATCTTGTAAAGCAAATAAAACAATAAGAAAACCTTTGTAATGTTCAGTTTTCAATCTGCAAAATAATTACCCTTCCAAAGTCAAATAGCACCTGGATGTCAGCCAAGTACTTTTTCTCTCAAATTCTTACTAAGGAGAAATCCATTTCACTCATGTATGTGTCTTTCTGTATATTTGTATTAAAGTCCTAATAAATAATATGAACTACACATGATGTTTTCCCAATCCTACCACCTTGAGAAGTCTGCTACCTTCCATAATCCATGAATATGACAATTATTTGTAAATTTGATGTGAAATAATAAAAAAACACTAAAATTAACAAAGTGATGAGTCTTTAATATGCTGAGATGTAAAAGGCTCAAGTCAACAACTTCTGACATTGCCAGTCCTATCGGTAACCCACTATAGTATGGACTACTGTACTATATTGGATTGTTTTGCTGAATTTCCACACCTACTATATTTAAATGGCAATGGAATACCCATCTTCAACAAAACTAAGCAAACAAAAGGGGATATAAATAAAGGACTATTTTTTATCCGTATATACAACATAGGATAGATATACAGCTACTTTCTCTTAATTCAATGAAAAGAAAGATTTGTACTAATAGTGTTTGGACAGGATATCATGTCTGAATTTTGTACTATGAAAAAGTACTATGAAGACAACAATATACAATGTATTAATTATTGTAACTGTCCTACTAATCAGTTTTAAAACTATCTCATTGCTGTCTGTTTCTCAATAAGATGAATAAAAAAAAAAAAAAAAAGAGTGATGAGTTAAGATAAAATTTAGTACATTTTTATAGATTCTCCTTACTTAGATCAGCATAGTTAAGTGCAAAGGCCACATATGCTATATCCATAATTTGGTAATTAGTTACTTTAAAAATATAAACATATATATTACTATTATGATTGTATTATTTTGGTATGGGACTTTGCTATGAAATTCAGACTCATGTTGATCCTCTTGTCTCAGCTTTCTCAGCACTGGGATCTCAGGCATGAACCATCCCATCTGATATCAGGGCCTGCACAGAGCAGCTGGGAACCCAGGGCCGAAGGTCATGTGGGACTGGGGACGTAACTTGGGATCTAGTGCCTGCCAGGCAAGTGCTTAGACTTCCGAGCTATCTTCCCAGCCTGACACATGCATTGTTTAACACAGCAATCTAAATTTAAAGTTCATTTTCTCATATATGAAAGACAAATACAGAATTTGATTAAATACGATATTTGCAATTAAAAATCTGCAAAAGATGGACAATGATTGGGCAGAAGTAATGCTAGTAGCTAGAGTAATACATTGTTATAGAAAATAAGAAAGACATGTACATATGTAGGATGACTTCTAAGGCATTTTTTTGCTGTTGTTTTTTGGATTTTTGAGACTGGGTCTCACTATGTTGTTCAGGCTGCCCTACAACTTACTGTATAGTCTGGGCTAACCTAAAATTTTCACTCATTCTCCAGCCTCTGCCTCCTGAGTGCTGGGATTACAGAAGTTCACCATAATGCTCAGCTTTAGTGTAGCTAAGTATACAAGCCACATAGCAAAGACTGTACATTTGTGAATTTGTAGGAAGAAAAATAATGACAGTTTAAAAGGATTAATGCATTTGTAATATTTCAACAAGTAGTATATTGTATCATTTTGGATCTATACATTTATATAATTTACCAAACCCCAGAACAATGTTAGCTTACCAAAGCTGACCAAATTTGAAAGTAAAATTGAAGAAAAAAATTGAACTCTAATAAATTGCTAATCCAACCATAATAAAAAATCAATTTAATTGACTTGATTTTGACATTAACTTTTTTGTAATATAATTAAGCACAAAAGAATTATTAAAAAACATATTGAACATTACTTTCAGGAAGATGTATTAATATAACCATGTAAGAAACTATTATGCATGTATTATTGGATAGATGAACAAATTCAAATATTTATATTTCTTCATTTAACCTTCTTAGTGTAGAGGAGGCATAAGTATGGCATGAAAATAGCAAAGGAAGGGCCGGCGGTATAGCTCAGCGGACTAAGCGCTTGCTTAGGTAAGCGCAGGGACCAGTGTTCGATCCTTGGTTCCCCCAGCCGCGCCGTCCCCGCCTTCGGGTGCGCTGAGCCGGCGATGCAATCCGGGCGCGGTGGCGCGCGCCTGTAATCCCAGCACATGGAAGGCAAAAAGCAGGAAGATCGCTATGAATGTGGGCTGCATGCATAGTGAGACCCTGCACCAAAAAAATAGAAAAAGACAGAAAATAGCAAAGGAAGAACCTGTGAAGATAGTTTTAAATAGGCTGTATGAACACTTGCCCTTTTTTATTTAAAGAGAATTATAAAACTTTGAAAAACCATTAGAATTGATACAGAAAGTTTCAAAGCATTAGGTCCTTTTTTCAGCGAAAAGTTTTAGTGACAAAAATAAATGAGAAGCAGTAAGTAAATCCACAATCCCTAGACCTCAGATTCTATGATTCTATGTTCTATTCTCCAATTAAGAAAGACAAAGTTTAGTTCTCAAAAACTATCAGGAGGTTTTTCTTTTTCTTTTTTTTTTCCAGAACAGGGATTGAACTCAGGCCCTTGCACTTGCCAGGGAAGCACTTATTCTACTGAGCCATCTCCCTATTCCCCAGGAGAGTTGTTAATGTTTGTGTCTTTTTGTCCACCCAGCGCTTCATGCAGTTATGGCGTGGACTTCTAGAGTTTGTCTCTAACTCTTGATCCACTGGGATTATGGTTGTAAGTGCTGACGGGATTATGGGTATGGGATGGTACACCCAGCCTGGGGCAGATAGCCGCACTGCAACAAAAGGGAGATAGACGTGCTCTCTGTTGCCATTGTTACTGTTACTCCTCCCTTTGGCTTTTGCTGTTCTGCTGCTTTACTCTGCGATGAAATGCTGCTCTCTACCATGTGCCAGTCTACCTTGAGCCAGCTGAGTATGGACTGAAACGTTCAGTGACTGTGAACTAAATAAACATTTCCTTCCTTTTTTTTTGGATGTTGGGTATTTGTCTCAGCAACAAGAGGAATGTAACTGAGACAAGGGTCTTGGACATAGCCCAGTGGTACAGTACTTACCTAGCAAATGCCAGGTCCTAGGTTTGAATTCCCATACAAAACAAACAAACCAACAAACAAATGTAAAGCAAAACAAACAAAAATAAATCACACATACCACAGACACGGAAGAGAAAGTATAGTATCACCATAGCACATTTTATTATGCTGGTAAAAATGCAAAACTAATGGATCTATGACTAAAAAAGACGATGGAGGAGACTTCCATTGAATATATTTTGACCATCAAAAAAGAATTATGTCTATGAATTACCATATATGAAACAACTGAGAGTAAAGAACACAAATTCCAAGTGATTATCTAAATTATAGATGGCTGAGGTGAATGAAATATTTATTTTCTATAGAATGGAGCTACTAACTGTAGAAGGATCTTTGATGTAGACTGTTATTATTTTGTAAGTAAAACTGTGATATTTAATATAGAGAACACATCAATGAATTCAAAAGATTATTAAAATGTCTTGAAAAAAGATTGATAAAAGGCATTTCTGGGTGTCTCTGATTAATAGCTCATGTCTTCATTACTTGCTGCTAAAAGAAAGAAAAAATTATTATAAACAAAAGATTTGTTAGATATCAAATTAAATATCATGATCCCAGATACAGTACAAGAATATTTGCTTGCTTTCTGGTATGCAATGGAAATAACAAAACATAAGCTGTGAAACAGTCTTTTTTTTGGATACAGGGTCTCTCTAGACAATATGCAGTATAGGCTCCTAGTGGCTTCCTGTCTCAGCCTCCCAGGCCTGGGATTACAGGAATGCAGCCCCTTTCCTGGTTTAGGGTTCCTGGGCCAGCATGGAGTGCAGAACCAGGGGTAGAACTTGATACCTTGGTTTCCAGGCAGGCACTTAGACTGTAGAGCTAGTTCCCAGCACCTGCACAGTAGTCTTGCCAGATTGCTAATAAAAACTGTAATTTTATGACTGAATTTTACAATTATTTGGGGAATGGAAAAATTTTAGTATGATTTCTTTACTAACAATATCATTGAAAGAATGCTAAATATTAGGGTAAAATACTACACAAATATTTATGTGTATGTTTATTTTAGGTGTTATATTTGGAATATTTTACAATAAGTATTTTAAATACTTCTCATATTCTAATAAAAATATTTAATAGCAATATCGGATATATTTTAAATACAAATTAAAACATAATGTGTTGTAAACAACTATGAATAAGAGAGCAGTACAGAAGGAACTTAGAATTTTCAAATAGGAAAATAAAAGAGAAAAAGACAGCTTCCTATTCACAAGCCAAGAAATAAAAAAAGAGTTTTCTGTTAGTAAAATATAAATCATGCCCAGGTTAAAGCTGGTGCATATTATATCTTACCATTGAAAACCTTGATGAGTCACTATTTTTGCATGAATATTCATGTGTCTGTACACAGACACACACAGAGAAAAATGCTCCTTAGAAGTAGATAAAAGTTTTCATCACAGGTGCCACTTCTCAGAAATAAATAAATATTAAATAAATAAATACCTGAAGAAATGCTCCAAATTAGTGGCCACTTGAGAAATTCAAATTAATACAACACTGGCATACCATCTCACCCTAGAAAGAATGGCCTTCATAAAGAAATCAACTAATAACAAATGCTGGAGAGGCTGTGGGGGAAAAGGAACCGTTCTCTGCTGCTGGTGGTAATGCAGACTGGTATAACTACTCTGGAAATCAGTATGAAGTTTCATCAGAACACTAGAACTGGAAAGTTCATTTAATCCAGCTACCTCTTCTGGGTATTTTCCCGAAAGAACTGAAAACATCACACCATAGGCTAGATGAGCACCCATGTTTATAGTAGCAAAATTTCTCATAGGCAAATCTTAGAAACAACCAAGATGCCCATTGCATGAGGAATGGATGAAAAAGATGCGATTTTTTTTTACAATGGAGTATTGTTCAGCTATAAAGAAAGACAAATTTGAAGTCTTTATAGTCAAGTAGATGCAACTACAGGCTATACTTATAAGTGAAATAAACCAGACTTACATTTAAATTTCATATTGTCTCCCTAGTGTGAGAACCCAAAGGAAGAAATCCTGAGGGGTATAACCCATATGTAATGGAAAGAAATGAGACTGAAGGATTAAACAACAAAGAGGAGAGAAAGGAGAAAAGATAGGGGAAAAGGTAGGGGAAAAACATGCAAGCTATACACAGGATGGCTGAGGTGATTGTACTAAGAATCTCTGTCAATTTTTAGAAAATAGCAGTTAATGTATAGAATTTTCACCTTGACTAACTATATGCTAATATCTGTGAATTAAGCAACTACATTGAGAACAGCAATGTATAATATAAAAACCATGCTTGAATATCTGTCATCTTATTCTTCTAAATGTGTACCACTCCTAATGTCATATCAGTTAATATCTTCAAAATATTTTTAAAGGATAATAAAAGAAAAAAAAGAGACAAGAACAAAAATTTAATGCAGTGCCAGCCCTGACCCCAGGGCTCACTCAGACAGCAATTGAGACTGGGTGTAGTGGCTCATGCCTATAATCCCAGCTCTTGGGAGGCTGTAACAGACAGACAGGCAGATTATTATGAGTCTGATCTAGTAGTGAGACCCTGAACACCGTGTAGGTACTTCACTAAAATACAAAAAAAAAAAAAAAAATTAGATTTCTTGAAAGCAAAGGATACTATTCAATCATATGTCTAATCTTTCATTACTGTCTGTTAATCTGAGCAACACATTTGATGATAAAAATAGATAATATATCAACCATTGTTAATCAGCTATTCTTGTTTTGAAAATCTATGACATATGTATTGTTTTATGTTGTCTTGTTTCTGTCTTTGTTTCTGATCTTTGTTCTTGCTTTTGTTTTTACTCTTCAAAATAAAATAAAATTATAATTAAAAAATAGATGAGTTTTTGATATATTGAATTTTAATTATTTTCTGAAAACAAGAAAAAAGCTACCAGGAACATCTTTTTAAAAAGGCATAATATATTTACTGTATATTAAAATTGGATTTGAGCACCCAGGATAGCATAAGAACAGGGAGCTCTAGGCGATGCAAGAACCAGGAATAGAGGATGTTGTCCTCCAACGGCTAAGATTTAAAATGAGTCAAAGCTTCAGGCATGATAATATCTCTGTTATCGTCTTTCTTTCCTTTGGAAACCCAACAAAAGGAATAGAAGTACATTTTCAAAATTTGTCAGCATTTTAATTTTCTTTTTGAAATAAAGGTTGAAACAACTCACAAATACAACATGAAGCACCAAAGGCCTTGTAATTGAGTCAGAACCCCACATAAGTGTTCGCAATAATGTGCAAGCATGACTGAGAAATTACATTTTCTAGAACATTTTGGGAAAACCTCTTTTTCTTTAGAAAAATATGTTGTCACATATATACAATGATAGCTGTGGGAATGGGTCTCAGCCACATTAGTGGATGTCACTAAAGTAATAGAAGCATTGAAAAATGCATTTCAGAATGCAACATTGAAAAACAGTGTTTATGAAGGAATTACTTCCATGTCAATAAAGGAAGAATAATTTATGAGATATTCTTTATAAGACTCTAGTCAAGAACAGCTACAGTCATAACATGCAGTCTAAATTCTCTTAGTGAAAGTTCTGTAAAAATAGAAGTATTTAGAAATACACATACAGCTCACCAGGAAAAAAGAATGATTTCGTGGAGCCACACATGACATGTGAGGTATAAGGGATATATAAAATTAATACTCACATTCAAAATAAGTTATAGTAAAGGATAAGTTGTTCTAAGTACTTGTTAGGTTGTAGGTCTAGATGCCGCCCCTGGAGCCTCATGCACGTGTAGGCAGCCAGGCAACATGTGATTCTACTGATTCTAATGGTGGGTAACCAGGATAGAATAGGAGAGACAAAAGGGGCTGCTGTTTTCTCCTACCTTACTTTGATGTTTTGCTGCCTTCTGCTTGCTACAATATTTTTCTCCTTGGCGATGCAGTTCTTCCATGCCACCCTGCTGTGAGTGTTGGGCATAAAAATAAAAGAATCTGGTACCTCCTTATCCACTGAAGGTAGCCCAAAATAACTTCCTCAAAAGAGCAGCATCAACCTCTGAAGTGGCATGAATGTGCAAAGGGTTCCAGGAGGCAGTGCGGCTGCATTCATGTTGGAGTGGCGAAACTTTTAGCTACCTAGGAAGGACATTGACACAAAGTGTCCTCATCCACTGAAGAAGGAGTTGTTGGAGGAAAGAGATGAGGGAAAGGGGCATGACAGCCCTAGCCAAGCCATGGGCTCCCTCCAGCCTGCACAGGAAAGGTGAGATAATCAGAGCATCTCACCTGTCTCTAACCTCATATCTATTGTGCACATAAAGGTGAAGAATTAAGCATGTAAATACACACGACAGAATAGAATAGCGCATTTCTAATTGAGCAACATAAATAAGAAAAATCACTATGTTTGTAGTCTATCATTAAATTAAATATCATTATTCGACACATACCTACACACACACACACACACACACACACACACACACACACATACACACACATATATATATATATATATATATATATATATATATATATATAATCAATCATTTTTAGAGATGGAAATTACAATAATGTGAACAACCTGTAGGATTTTACTATCATTGAAATAAGCCTCAGATGCAGAGAGAAACACTAGGTGTCTAAAACTTCAGTCTAACCCTATGAGAGTAAAATCAAGGTTACCAAACCCTTTTAGTTTCCAATAATTAGGAGACAGAAATGTACAAGATTTTTTTGTTTACCATGTAGTGACTACAAGTAATGAAATATATATATCACTGATAGTACATTTTAATGGTTATTAATTTAAAGAAAGTAATATGAAAAATAAAGTACATGTTCAGTATCTTAACTGGTCCACATACCTCAGTAAGTATGCATCACAACATCACGTTGTGTAACATGTAAATGTGCAGTTTTAGTTGTTCATTAAAAATAAACTTAAAGGACTGACCAGATAGCTTAGCGAATTCACACGCCTGTGTAGGCAGGCTTAGGCAAGTACAGGGACCGTGGTTTCATCCCCAGAACCACATGCCGCACAGGTCCCTGTCCTGGGCACACCCTGAGCCAATGCAATAGTGTGATTGTGATCTCACACAATTGTAATCCCAGTGCTGTTTAAGCTGAAAACAAAAAGATCACTACAGTCCAAGCTGTGTGGTGAGATCCCGCACCAATACGTAAAATTAAAAAAAATAAAATGAAACATATAGCAGTATGTGCATATGCATATAAACACACACAGATACATATGAGCACACAGGATAAAGATTAAACAGCAGAGTCAACATTGCCACATAACCCAGTAAAAAGTCTTATGTTACGTAAAACCATTTTTCAGGGCCAGAGATATAGCTCAGTGGCACTAGTGCTTCTCTGGCAATTGCAAGGTCCTGAGTTTGATTTCTGGAAGCAGAACTAAATATATAAATATAGCAAAATTTTTATAAATAAATATTTTTCTAAAGTTACACTAAAAATAACGAGTAGTTATGAGAACCTAAAACAAAGATCATCTTCACTTTCGTTCACAACCAAATTCAATGTCATGAAAAGATACATCAATTCCTAAAATCAGGTAAAGGACATGCAAGGCAGGAATTTCCTAACCAGCCAATCTATGTAACAATTACAAAAGATATTGAAAAATCATGTTAAGTATGCAAGCATTTTCAAAACAGATTTGGAAATTATCTTAAGCATGTCAAACATATGCAAGCATTTTCAGAACAGATTTGGTAATTATCTTAATCATGTCAAACATCTCAGTTTGGAGATGTTTGGAGAACTATGATAAAAGGTAAAAATTTAAGCCTAGACTAAATCAAAGAGTAGTTATTAAGAACATAGCCTGGGAATGACTTGAACACAGGGAAATAATTAAATTAAGAAAGATGGGGGAAAATGAGAGGAAAAATGCATTCTCTTATTGACTTACATTTCTGTCCTTGAACTGCTTGTAATCTCAGATGCCCGGGAAGCTAACACAGGATCATCAAAAGTCTGAGGTGAGCTAGGCAATTTAACAAGAACCTGTTTCAAGTAAAATTTTAAAAAAGCTGAGGTGTAGCCCACTGGTAGAGTGCTTGCCTAACACACAACAGGTCTTGGTTTCCTAGTACTAAATAAAAGTCTTTTTAACAATGAAGGGAGGCAAAAAGGATGGGAGAAAGAGAAGAATAGTGGAAAGAAAAGAAGCCCTTTGCAATTGTTCAGGAAATAACCAGTAGTTAAATTCATTTAATTATGTTATTAATACCTTATATATAGTTATTGAGGTTATGTTGTAGTTTTAGTTTATTGAATAAAGGTGCGAGAAAAATATCTTAAAATCTCCCACTACATTCTTTCACATGGTAAAAGTCCATGTGTACTGGCACCATTGGATGAGGTCACTGTCCTTTCTCCATAGTCTTATACCCTCTTTAAAAAATTAATTAATAATAGATATTTATTTTTATTTCTGTTTTCTGTTATGTTTCATTAGTCTATATTTCTATCCTCAGTACAGTACTACATTGTTTTCATTAATAATATTTTGCAGTAAGTTTAGAAATTCAGGGGCTGGGAAGGCGACTCAGTAGAATAAGCGCTGCCCTGGCAAGAGCAAGGGTCTGAGTTCAATCCCCAGTTCCATAAAAAAAAAAAGAAATTCAGGGATGTAGTTTCTGCAATTTCGTTATTTCCTAAAATGGCCATGGCTGTTTAACCCTTTTATACTTCCATATAGTTTTATATATTCTATATTTCTCTTATTTCTGTTTTTTTATATTTTAATATTTTAAAGGTACACATTTTCTCCCTTTAGTTTATAATTTAAGTAGCATTTAAAATTTTACTTATATGAAACATAACTATAAAATTGATAGTTATATTGTATTTTCAGCTATTTTCTTAAATAATGAATGCAGTCAAAATCTTTTATTCAATTTCCATATTTTAAGTGATATTTATTTTTCTTAATTAAAATGCCTTATTCCGTAATATACTTTAGTTATATGATTTTTATAATAAATTATTGTTTGAATATATTTTATATGTTCTCTTTATAAAAATTTTTGTTATATTGCCTTCAACACAGGCAATAAAAATCTAGTCCTCACATATGCTACAAAAATACTCTACTTCTGAGGTATACTCAAGCTTTCTTTTATCTTCTTGAATATCATAAGATTTTTTATATTCTTACGTAAGTAGGTCAGTATCTGTGTACTCCAAGCGCCTTTTCTTTGGTGTAGTTGTCTGTAATTCAGTATAATTTTTCTTGTATTCACACATCTTTATTTATTATTTAATGATTTTATTGAGAAACAAATAGTAATGAGACAGTTCCAAAACTGATTAGTAGGACAGTTCAATAATTAATACATTGCATATTGTTGTCAGTAGTTATTCATAGTACAAGATGCAGCCATGATTTCCTGTCCAAACACCATTAGTACAAATCTTTCTTCTCATTGAATTGAGAGAAAGTAGCTATATATCTAGTTTAACTATTTTGAATATACAGATACAAAATGTCATTAATTAGTATCCCCTTTTTTTGTTTAGTTTTGTCAGAGAAGGTAATTTCATTGTCACTTAAATATGACAGGTGCGTGAATTCAACAAAATATTCCAATATAGTCCAGTAGTCCATAATAGTAGTGGGTTTTCCATAGGACTGACAATGTGAGAAGTTGTTAACTTGAGCCTTTTACAGCTCAGCATAAAGCTTGGAAGAAACCAAAAAGGTTAGAGCAGAAAGTAATTCAATCAAGATGAAGAAAACAGTTCAAAGAATTAATAAATCAAAACGCCTGTTCTTTGAAAGATAAAAAATTTGCTAAGCTCCTAGCTAACCTCATCAAAAAGTGGAAAGAAAATATTCAAATACAAGCAATAAGGAATGAAAACGGTGTAATTACCACAGACCCAGTGGAAATACAGAAGATTGTCAACAGACACTTTGAGAATCTTTACTCTCCTAGAATAGAAGACATAGAACAAATGGACAGACTCCTAGAAAGGTAGAAATTACCAAAACTGAATCAAGAAGATATACCAACTCTCAATAACTGAATAACAACTAATGAAATTCGAAATGCAATTTTAAAAAAAGAAACCTACAGAGAAAGAAAAGTCTAGGTCCTGATGGATTCACAGCTGAATTCTACAAGAAATTTACAGAAGATACAATCACTTAAACTCTTCAGTGAAACTGAAAAGGAAGCAGTCCTCCCAAAATCATTCCTAGAGAAAAGTATTATAGTGATACCAAAACCAGGGAAAATTCACACATCTTTGAGGTGCTGATTAAACTATATTTTTCATTCTGAATTATATAGAATGGTGAGTAATTTCTTTAGTTAGGGAAAACTTTGTTTTTTACAGACTTTTAATTTATTCTTTGCAGATTATTAGTTTCTTCTTCTAATAACCTGGTAGGTACGTGTAGCCAAGTTCCTGGGTGGAAGTTTCTTTGTGCTTCTTAGAATAGTAGATTTTAGAATGAGGTACATACTCAGACTGCATATGCATAAAATGCTTATTACTAGCATTGGCTTTCAGTATTTAATAAGTATTAATCTGTTGATAGGCAAAGTTCATCTCTAATAAGCTTAAATATTGTTTAAGCTTTTCTTTAACTTTTCCTGGTTAAAGAATCCCTGGCCCCAGGCCAAAGTTTGGTTTCTTAATTTACCATAATAGCTGAGCTTCTTAGTGCTATAAAGCAAATGTATTAATATTTTGTTCTGTAGCCATCAGTAAGTCCATTATGAATTTTATTACATCTTCATTGAAAAGATATTATTTAATCATTCAACCAATATATCCTGAACATTTGGAGATTAAATAAACTCCCCAAATATAAACATTTCACTCTCAGTGTTTTATTTTGTCATTCATATGCCTAGGAAAGTTCTGGCAAGTAATTTGTTTTTGCTAAACATTTGGAACTAAATGATGTATTTATTAATTATTTTATTTTAATTAACATTTACTAGTCACTTTTACAATAAAAACTCATTCTGAAGAATAGTTTCTACGTGTGATTATAATTTGACAGACTTATGAGTTGTTATCGTTGGCCATTATGTTTTGATTAAGGTCAGCTCATTTAAGAAAAACAGGGCAGCTGAGAAAATAGTTCAGTGGGATGAGGGCCTGCCTGGCCTGTGCTGGGTACTGAGTTCAATCCCTGGTACCAAAAAAAAAAAAGATAGTAACAAAATAAACACATAAATACCAGAGGAGTATCCAGTAAAGCAAAGAATATTACCTCAATTATTTCAAGCTTTATTGTTTATTTATTTTCTATGTGTTATAGAAATATATGAACATAGTTTTTCAGCAACACAAAAAAAATCAGAATTAAATACTATTATTATTTCTTTTTCAATGCTCTACCAATTATAAATTTTTTTTGATGCAGACGGTGTTAATTTTGTCATTTTCAACCACAGTTGACTGCTCATTGATTTTTGACCCGCTAAGGACTTTATACAAAAAATTTGACTACACCACAGCTAACCCATTTATTTTTAAAACCACTTACACATGTGCTATTATTGAGTAACTTATTTTGCCTTGATTAGATGACAAAGTAATCAGTATTTAGTAATCCAAATTACTATTTGGTATGAATAATGAAGCAATTCAATACAGAACGTTAAAAATGTAGGGTGGGAAACACTGCTATAGGAAAAATACTAAAGAAAGTTTTAGAAAAAAAGTGAGGATGTAGTTTATTTCATAGATTTAAAAAAATGTTCTAACAATCTACAGCTGTGAACTTAGTGATGCGCTTAGTTTTTAGTCACATCAATAGAAATATACAATGGCTTAAAATTTCCATCAATTTAGTATAGGTTGAAATAGTGTCTGTTCTACTGGTAAAGTATAAACTTTTCAGTAAATGGAATCATAAAACCTAGCTCAACTTTTAGATAAATATTGGCAGCAAATGACATGCCTATGTATACCTGAATTAATGCTTTCATTATAAAACAGAAAACTATTTAAAAATAAAGTGGTATACTAGAGATCAAAAACAACATTACTGACTGATTTTTCCCTTCACCTCTGCTTGGAATCATATTGTCCTACGTAGTATGGCAAGTAGAAATGAAATTATAATTTCCTTTGATGTTATATCCAGAAAGTAAAGTATTGTGCCAAAATCCTTCACTAAGGTCATGTAGTAATTTATTCTACAGTGTTCTGGATTGAAGGTCGGACAGTAGATATGAAGAAACTTTCCAGCCATTAAAACCTGAAGTAAATCCTTTCATTTGTTGTTGTTTGTGTGTTTGTTTCTGCTCCAGTGGAGGATGGGCTATGTGATCCACAGAGAAGGTAGAAGTCATACAACTTGATGCCAAGTGACCAGAAAAAGTATTGCAGGATTTCACTCTCCATCTGTTTTTACCTGGTAAGCCACTCTAATAGCTAGGCTACTTGAGTTTTAGGGAACATGTAAATTAAGGCAAGGAAAACAAAAATTTCAATTCACTTATAAACAACAAATATTGTAAGCTATAGATTCTAAGTAAAATTAAATCAATTGGTCTTATGGAGGCTGTATTATAGAAATAGAGACAGTTTTAGTCAAATGTGTCAAAGACAGTCTATCTTGGTGTAGCAAGGACCTTTTAATGTAGTACTGCGTTAGGCTTTGACAGGAGAAATCAGGGTTTAGACCAGCTGGGGCAATTTAGGGAATTGGCAAGACTGCATTTCAAGATAAAAAGTAAAAAATGTTGGGGATGTACCTGAATGTTAGATCTTGCTTGGATTTAAACCTCAGTGAAGTGTCAGCCAAATAGTTAAGCAGATTAAAGCTCCTACAAACAGGCACAAGGTCCTAGAGTTCAATTCACAGACCTGCTGTGCCGGCCTCACCCCCTGGTCACAATGAGACAGCAATTGAGACTTGGCATGGTGGTGCGATCCTGTAATCCCAGCATTTGGTAGGTGTAAACAGGAGAATAGCTACGAGTCCGATCTAATAGTGAGATCCTGAACACCCTGTAGACCCTTCCCTAAAAAATACAGAAAAATAAATAAATAAATAAAATAAACCTCCATGACAGACACAGAATAAAAATAAAGTCAAGAAAGCTTAATGAGTAACATGAGCAGTGCTTTCTAATTGAACAAGATGAAATTATATTTTGGAAAGCAAATAAATAATTGGCAAGGTGAAATTTCACTGAGAATACCAAAGTTAGGAAATATCTAATAATAAGAAACAAGGAAATAAGACAGAGTAAAAGAGACAATGGAACTTTAAAATATAATATAAATAATAGTGACAGAATATGTAAACCCTCAAAGTTATTAATTCCACAGGAAGAATTCAAGAAATGTGATGCAATCATTATAATTTTTAAGGACACAAAAATCTCAGGAATATTTTTTGGATTTTTCATTTCAAACAAGCACTTTCAGTAAATTCATACCAGCTCCCAGGCCAAATTTCAGTTTCTTATGTTCCCATAATAGCTGATCTTCTTAGAGTCGTGAAGGTCTATTAACACATCGTTCACAGTCATCTGTCGGTAAATTATGAAATTCCTATTACATCCTTACTTAAGCAACCTTCAGGAAACTTGCACATTTTGGAATTAAATAAGCTAACAGATGTTGTTGGATCCCTAGTACAAAAAGTCGTAATAAGAGCAAATTCACAGATGTTGTGCTGCTATTGTTCAGGAGCTTAGTCCCTTGGGCCCCCAGCTAGAGAAGGACTGGCTCGGGTGGTCCAGACCACTTCCATTCCCCTTACCGGGATGGCCCTACAAGAGCACAGATGCACTTCGGGGTGAACGTGAAAAGCTCTTTCTAAACACGATAATGTCTTAATCCAGTCCATAGAGTATTGATCTTCAGATCATTGTATTGATCTTCAGATTATTACTATCTAACCATTACTATCTAATCATTATCTTCACATTATTAATTGAAACTTTTCTTAATTAGGTGTTTTTGGAGATTTAGTTTAAAGAAACCTTAGAGCAATTCGTTGTACTAATTTTGCATTTCTTAACATGTCTAAAATCCTTATTATCAGTAATTTGTTTCATATATATATCTATATATATATATAGAAAGATATATATATCTATATATATATATATATATAGATATATATATCTATTATCAACCTACAAAGTATAATTTGCTAAGAATTAAATGAGGATAATTTAAGCCCCCATAGCCTCCCAAAAATTTATAAATGTATATATTATTGCAGGTGAATTCTAAAGGCAAAGCATCTAGGAAAATGATTTATAATTAAATTTGCAAGGAAAATGAATATAGTGTTTCAAGGTTTATCAGTATAATCATTGATCATACACAGACATTAATGACATACTTCTAGAATAAGTTTAAAATCACTAAGTAAAGTGAAATTTTTAAACCATGTTGCATGCTGGAAAAGAATAGAAATGCTAAGCAGAGAAACAGTCTCTCTGCAGAACAGGAAACAGAATACAAAAATAATTATACCTAGGTGGAGTTCATTAATCCTAGATTAAAAATCTACAAAGTTTCATCAACAAAGATTCAAAATAAAGCAATCATAGAACAATAACATAGAAAATGAGAAAAAATTAACTTCTCTTTTAAACAAAATAAATATTGTTTGCCATGTCAAAAGAGATAAGTTGTAGGTATAAATGTTGTGTCATTTATGGATGTTGATAATTTATACATTGTCAGCATATAAATGTATGAGATTAACATTGAATAATTATAAATAAAATTATTTTCACAATTAGTTTTTTTCTGTAATTTTCTATATTTTATAACATAATGAATATAATGATGAATTATATTTTGAAAATTACTAGTACTCTTTGTTTTGCATGTCAGTAATAACTGTTAAGTCTGTGAGATAAATTGTGGAAGATTACAAGAAACTTTTTAGAATTAGCATTACAATGATTATTGCTGGACTGGCCAGATTGCTCAGCAGATTGAAGTGCCTGAAAGAAGGTATAGGGCCTAGGGCTTGATCCCAGTGCCTACAGAGCTGGACCCACCCCCAGGGTTCCCTGAGATGCCAACTGAGATTGGGCGTGGTAGCACACACCTGTAACACAAGCACTTGGAAGACTGTAAATAGGAGAATCATTATGAGTCATACTGGTGAGCCCCTGAATACCCTATAGACCCTTTGCTAAAATCCCCACCCCCAAAAAAAGAATATTGAATGATTTATGAATGGAGTTAGTTTTGGAGACCAATTAGAGGAAAGGTGATTGTAAATGTAATATTAGTCTTATATTATCAACAAGTATTTAATTGAAATGTACAACTGTATCCTTCTTTATGTTTATTCTTCTGGAAGTAAATTTACTTCAGGCAATTTTTAGACAAGGACTGTAAGAATAAGAGATGTTTGTCCGTAATGGAGTAAAACCAATTGTAGACATTTCTGATGCCTTCAGCAAATGGATTTGCATCTTAAGTTATAGCCTCCCATAGAACTTCCGCAAGTAACAGGTCATAGGAATTTAAGATCTGTAGCATTTTTACAGTCCAAGATTGTTTTGTAAAATTTCCTCTCTAACTAAGTGACATCTACAAAATGCCATGTAACTCAAAAATAGTTACACAAAACCAGTGTTACACTTTGAGCATTATGAAAAAAGAAACATAAATGGTTACCAATGAACACGGCTAGGAAGATTCCACATCATATTTTAACAAATTGCAAATTGAAGAAGGAAAGTTCCTGACAAGAACCTTGAGGTAAAAGCACAAAAGACTTATTTTGAATAGCAAGAGTCATTAATACATAAGTATTTGAGTACATTTTAAAATTCTAGAATGGCAGCAAAGCAGAATGCGATGAAGACAGTGGAAGTTCAGGAAGGAAAAGGCAAGGCCTGAGAGGAAATTTGTGAACTGATATTACATCAACCTGTGTGATTATTTGTAACATGGACAAATAAATAAGTATTTCAAAGTTGTGTAAGAAATAAGACAGAGTTTTCATACACATCTGAGTGTGGAGAAGCTTAGTCACACAAATAACATCAGATATACAGGAGAGATATACATACAAACTCATGTGTCTTCATGAGATTGAACTGTGCTTCAGTAGAGCAATTTGATTACTCAGAAGACTCTAAAATTCATTAGTCTCCAAGTAATTATTGACAACAATTTCTTTAAGACAAGAATGACATAGTAACCTACTAAAGTAAAATAAGAAATAAACTCAGAAAGGCTAAGTCTTATGTAGCTTTATAAATTATCCTAAAAATCCTATGGCATTTATTTATTTTTCTTCCTGATGATTTTATTATTGAAGTAAACAGAAAAAATGTCTCTGAATCCCTTCTAAAACATCATTTCTCAAAGTGTGGCAGGGGTGCTATGATCTATATTTTCTAGTTATAATTTTAGTGGTTACTATTTTTCCTTTACTTTATATTCTGGAGTAAGAAGCTAATATGTTTAAACATTTAATTAAATTAGATGTTTAAAAATAGAAACAATGATATAGAAATATTTTACCTGTAAGTATGATAGCCAATGCAAATTTTAAGAACTTTTCTTTCTCCTGGGCTGGGGAGATGGCTCCATAAAATAAGTGTTTCTCTACAAGTGGAAGGGCCTCAGTTCAAACCCTTGTTCCACCAAAAAAGAAGAAGAAGGAAAGTAAAAAAGAAATTAAAAAAAAAAATTCTTTCTCCTTATTTCAGGACAAATATTTTTATTTTATTTGTTTATTTTCATTTATTTATTTTTGGTGGAACTTGGAATTGAACTTGTTGTAGGCAGCGCAATTAGATAGAAATATTTTTAAGCAGTCAGGAAGGGCCAGGCCCTCAAAAGAAATAATACAGGAAACAATATGTCTGCAACTCTGGGAATGATTGGAAACTCCTGCTTTGAACCAGACCTAGAGGTCAAACAAATGCTAAAAGAGTAGCACCAGGAACTGATATTCTAAATAGGTATCAATCACCTGAAAAGACCCAAGTGAGTCACTAGCCCAACCCCCAAGGGGAAGAGACCCTGTCCTCCGGTATTCAGGTATTCATCAGCTTACTATGTGACTCGCCTCCCCATTTGGTCCTGGGCCTAATCAACTTTACCTGATCAATGGTGCTGGTAATCCCATTGGTTGACCATGGTTTTGTCCCACCCTACATCCGCCTAAGCCAGACCCCTTCTTTACGTTAGTCCCACATGGTTTTACCCTATAAAAGTCCCTAAAAGAAATAGCTTCCCCAGGCCACCCGCTCGGGTCTCCCTTCTGTTCTTCTCTGACAGAAGCTTTTCTTTCCAATAAAGTTTTATCCTCAACCTCCGTTTGTTCCTAAAATTCATTCCTGGGTTTTAGAGAACAGGAACTCTTCCAAGTCAGGTTGGGAGTTTTACTTCCCAGTATCAAACTCAGGCCCTTGAGTTTGCCAGGAAAGCGATTATTCCACTGAGCAATCCCCACTGCCCCAGAGCAAATGTTTTTAAAGCTTGTGCTATGTGTTGAATGGCAGAAAGCATTCACATACATTAGACATTCATATAATGTACATATATATGATATATTTACAGGATAATATATTTCTCTTTTTTTTGCAAAAAATCACTTTTATTTATTTATCTACAGCTACAAAGCAATGGAAACTGAGTGTCATGCAGAGTTAGGTGCAAGATGGCAAGTATTTGACATTGAGTTAATCTCAGATACCTATTTCTGGATTGGGTCTTTAAATTTAGGGGTCCTGATGTTTTTTATAAATTCTTTATAAATTCTAGACAGCAGACCTTTGTCTGAGTGCTTATTAGTTAAGAATTTTTCAAAATCTGTGGGTTGTCTTTTCACTTTGTTGGTAATTTCTTTTCACGTGCAAAATCTTCTCAATGAGAAAGTTGTCCTAGTTGTTAATTCTTTCAAGTATTATCCGTGCGATTTGATTTTTGTTCATGAACTGTTTGCCTACCCCTATGTCTGCAAGAGTTCCTCCTACTTTCTCTTCCAGGAGACTGAGGGTTTCTGTTTTAGTGTTTACATTTTTAATCCATTTTGAGTTTACCTTAGTGCATGGTGCTAGTCCTAGGGCAAGTTTTGGTTTTCAGCATGTAGAGAGCCAGAGGGCAGATTGCTAAGATTTTGGCAATCAAAATTCCCCTTGAATAGGCTATCTTCAGAATTTAAATGATGTTTTATCATTCTTAAATTCTACTTTTCTTTGTTTCTGTTTTTGTCTTTTGATATCTTTTAGCAAGGGTCCACAGGGTACAGGGTCTCACTTCGTCAATCCGACTCGAAGTGATCTGCCTATGTTCAGCCTCCCAAGAGCTGGGATTACAAGTTCCAGCCACGCGCAGTCTCAATGGCTGGCTCAGCATGCCCTGGGGGCGGGGCCCGCAAGATGTTGGGATTGAACCCCAGCTGTTGTGTCTGCCAAAGCAGATATTTTAATTCGCTGAGCCATTTGGCCGGCCCTGAATTCCACTTTTATTATGGAGAGATTTGCAGTGCAAACAAGTACATCTTTAGTCTGTTAAGTTTATTTTTAGTTAAATAGGAATTTACCATCTTCAGGTTACATTATGTTCAGAGTGGGAAGTACCAACAGTAAGCTGAAGAGTGTTGAGTGTTTTCCTTTTACAATACCCTATCACTTTTTTCTACATTTCAAAAATTCGACCTTGGGGCCAGAGAACCAGCTCAGTAGAATAAAAACCTACCTGACAAGCACAAGGTCCTGAGTTCAGCTCCTGGTACCACAAAAAAAAAAAAAAAAAAAAAAAAAATTTCACCAAGTACAAAGAAGAAATGTTTATCGTAAATAATGAAGTCATGAAGTCATGAGAAGACTATCAGTGAAGTTGGACCACATGGACAAGATGAACAGATCAGGGAATGTCAGCATAATACTTATCCAAATGTCAGCTTATCTTTGCACACTGGTATTACTTTCTCTATGTAGCCCTTGGCTTCACATCTTGAGCATTTGATAGAAAGAATTGTCTTGCTTTTCTTTTCACAGCGTAAACTTCCCAGAGAATAAATTTCACTAATGCGACAGTGTAGGAGGTAATATTCTACCCTGGTGGTGCCTGGAGTGATGCAGGAATTTATGATCTTCGCTACAGCCATAAGACAGTGGAGACCTCTTATTGAAAAGGCAAAAAGGTGAACAAAATTAATTAATAATATAAAAATAAACTTGAATGTATATCAAACATAATGTATAACAAGTTACCCTCCTATTTTTGTCTCTTTAATACTTAATAACTTTGTGTTTTAAAAAACGCATTAGAAATGGTCACGTTAGACCTCAGAAGGCTTATGTGGTTTACAAAACTAACCCACACAGCAAATGCCAGAGCTTAAATCAGAATTTGGGTGTTCCGACTGTGAGACCCAAGCTCTCTTTGCATTTCCGATTTGCTCCTCACATCACGTATTCATTTCTATGGCTATTCAAAGTCACAGATTCACAAATCTTTTAATATTAGGAGCTTAATACTAATTATACAAAGAAACACTGCTCAAGGAGAAATAGAGTAACTTGACGGAGAGGTATTTTTAAAATGTTTCCTTACTACTTCCAACTGCCTTCCCTTTCCCCTCTGTTTTAGTATTCTCTGATGCTGAATGCCTCCCTTTTACTTGGTTTTTCTTGTTTCTCTCAAGATTTATAAAAGAGAATACTTTTTTTAACCTAAATAGTCTAAATACATCATTTTTTGGAATTAACCAGAGACAGTGCCTTTAACTTAAAGTAGTATAATTCTTTTTGTTAATGCATAAAATGCTCGTCCTTTCTCATTAGGGATATCGAATATTGTCAGGAACAATTTTGGCTGCAAAGGATTAATTGGGATATCTATGGTCACGGTGAGTTCCGGAAGAGGTACATTATCAGACTTGCTTTTAATCACTTTTTTGTGTAATTCTTCACACAAATGTTTGAAAAGATTAAGGAGCAGGTAAATGGAAAACCCTCCCAAGGCAGACAGAGTGCACTCAGTAGTTTCACACCTGTGCAAGTTTGACATTTTCTTTTCCAGTCCCTTCTCTTCCTTGTACCCATTACCTTTGTCTTCTCTGTCAGAATTTTCCACTCCTTCTGAAAGGAGTATTATAAGATTTCACATTGGATCATTATTTATAGGCTCCAATATTACAATTACTCTATAATAATAACCACAAAGTATTTACTCACATAATTTTGATATATCTTTAGGTTGATAATACCTTTTAATTCATTATTTTTCATATTAGTGACAGTACAATATATTTTATTATTACTGAACAGTAGCGGAGGACAGGGAAGTGAACTATATTTTACTGAGCCAAAAGCAGTGTGTCCGCAGAGCTAACAATCTCTGGCCTTCTGTTTTCTCATTTCTAGAGACTCACCGTGGGCATTTGCATTTGCACTTCATATATTTAAAATGGCAGCAGTCACCTCACTTAGGCTTCTCACTTCAGCATCATTTTCTGTCTTGTTCCATCTGTCCTACTTCTTTTCTTTAATTTACAAGTAATTTTGTATTTGCATAGGGCTTGTTGAGTTATTGTAGGATGATTTTCTCCATTTCCTTTGTTTCATAATACTGCAGCTAGCTGTTATTTAGAAATTTAGTCCAGGCTTCACACAGTCAGTAGGTAAGACAACTGTAGCTAGATGTACATTCACTGAAGGCCAGGCTTCAAGAAAAAAGAAGTTGTACTCACCCATATTCAGTGGTGACTGATATTCCAAATAGACGTGCATCATCTTGGATGGGGGAGCAAAATGCCTTAACTTCTCCAGGGAGGTCCTTGTTCATTTCATTTGTGCTTGCTTCGAGACTTGTTTCCATATTCAATCCCCATTTAATCTGCACTATTCAAGAGACAATATTTATTGTAATTTTGTTGGTTGACCATTGTTTCCTTCCACCTCTTACCCAACCTGTGGCTTTTTTTCCATGCATCAGTGTTACTTAAGTGCTTATACTTGTAATTTTATTGATAGAGGGTAGTTATGTCCCCCTTTGAACTTGTCTCACCTCATGCTTTTGCTCTATATAAATCCCTTCAATAGGCAGGGTCCTTGCCAAGCCTAACCTCTACAGTTCCTAGAACTCATTCTTCAATTTTAGAGAACATAAGCTCTTGACACACATGGTGCAGGTTGTGATTTTCTTTTTCCTGTATCAACAACATCTGAAAAAACCACTTTATAGATGTAAACCAAGCTGTACATATTCCATGATCCTGTCCTTGTTCTTTAGAATTGTGGCAATTGTTGAACCATCCATGTTCCAGTAACAAGGAATACCTACCATTTGCCTTGGGCCAGCCTCTCAGTTATTTCCACTTTTGTTTCCATGGTGATGGCTGTGCACTTCCTAGTGGTGCCCTCCACATCACCACCACTTTTCCTCTTGTCTCTGAACATCCGGGCTGTGACTGGGCATTGTACTACCAAACACCATTGCACGATTGCACCATGCAGTGCGCACCCAGCAGCACAACTCTGCCAGTCACTGGCAGGCAGATTCGAGAGCATCTTGCATGACTTGTTCACTTCTGCAAATATGTATAATTCAAGGTCTGTTTGAATCTGAGGGCCAGCCAAGTAGCTCAGTGGATTAAAGTGCCTGAAAGCAGGTGCAGGGGCCACAGGTTCAATGCCTGGGCCTGCTGTGTAGGCCCTGCCCCTGGGGCTTCCTGAGATGGCAATTGAGATGGGCGTGGTGGCAACCGTGCCTGTAATCCCAGCTCTTGGGAGACTGTAAACACTACGAGTTGGATCTAATAGAGAGACCCTGAACATCTGTAGATCCTTCCCTAAAAATAGAGAAGAATAAAATAAATAAATCTGAAAGTACACAAAGCAAATGTTGACAAATCAGAGACTTACTGTATTTACATTGGTCAAAATATTATAAAATTTCCTTTCTGCTTTTCATTAACAGTATAGCTAGAAATTTAATTATTTTTTAGTAAAAAAATCTTTGGCTTCATCACTGATTTTTTTAATATTTTTTTCTTCAGTGTTATCAAATTCTATTTTTATGCATAATATTGCCTTTTCTCTGCTTGTTCTCGATTTATTTACACATTTTAGTATGCTAGGTTTTTTATTTCTACTTTAAATAAAATATTTAAAATCTTTCTTTTAATTTTTAAATATTTTCCTTTTGCCTATATAGTTGACTTCTAGTCTAAATTACGTTACAGACCAGAAAACATTATTGAGTTATTTCATTGAATTGCAGTTCATTTTATAATTCAGAATATGGTGTTATTTTAATGCAAACTATAGTTAATAAATAATAAGATTTTAATAAGATTTTAGATTTTAATGAGATTTTAGATTTTAATCACATGCACGACTAATATTTGAGGAATTACCTTAAATGTTTTTTGTTGTGTAATTCTGTGAGAAGCAAATTCTATTTCTTGTAGCTTTTTGTTTGTTTGTGTGAGAAATCATGATCCCTCCTTCAATTAGGGGTGGTATTATTATGTAATCCAGATACGTGTTTGAAATCTATATGTTTGTAAAAATGTCATTAATTTGGAACCAATATGAGTTCACGTTTTAGATGTTCTGTATTTTTGTTTTTGTTGTTTCATTATTTCTGTGGATCTGTGCCTGCACATATGCATGTACAGGCATGTGTGTGTGTGTGTGTGTGTGTGTGTGTGTGTGTGTGTGCGCGCCCATGTGAGACTGTGTCTATATCTTGGTTGTGTTCAGAAATATCTCTGAGATTTTTGGCCTTTTCGTCATCCGCCAGATAGTTCATACGTTTGATGGAAAGCTTCTCCATTTATGTCACTGTCATCCATTTTGTAGCTTGATTTATTACTCATGTGTTCTTCCATGTTGTTCAGGTATTTTGCTTTTGTTTTTTTAACATAGTAAGTACAGTTTCTTTAAAATCAATATTCAATATTTCCAATATGTGTCATATTTGAGTATTATGAGAAATATCCTGACTCATTGACGTGTATTTTATTTTGTTTTAACAAATTTTTAAAATTGCTTTTGAAAGTCAGACACTTCAAGTAAAACAGCAGGGATTAAAGAAATACTTTGGCATCACTCACAAATCTGAGGGAATAGATCCAGGTACAATATGGTTATTATTCCTAACACATATTGCAAATGTTGCCCTATTGATAAACTGCATCCAAACTAGGGAGAGAAAACTGGATATTAAGTTGATATAAGAGGGAACACCAAGACCCAGTTAGGTCTTCTATGAAATCCTTTGGAAAGTATTGAGATCAAGAGATATACTACAACTTTAGATGATCATCGTAATGAAATAAATCAAAAGGCCAGCCAGGTAGCTCAGCGGGCTAAAGTACCAGCTGAGGGAGAGTGCAGCAGCCAGGGGTTCAACCCCCAGACTGCCATGTGGCCCCCACCATGGCCCCCCACCGGAGCATGCTGAGACTGAGAATGAGACTGGTGTTGTGGTGCAGACCTGCAATCTCAGCATATGGGAGGCTGAGAACAGAGAATCACTACGAGTCCAGATCTACATAGTAAGACCCTGTAAACACTGTGCAAAATACATTAATAATAATAATAAGTGAAATAAATCAGACTCATGTGTAAACATCTATTGTCTCCCTAGTGTGAAAAGCTGAAACAGCAAATAAGTTTGGAAATTACAATAGATACTGTGAAACGGCGAGAAACTGTTCAAAAAGAAAAACTAAACCAGTATAGTTGAAAGGGAAAGGGATAGCAGAGAAGAGGAAAAAAATGCAAGTCAGTTGTACTACTAGTGTCTCTTAGTTCATTAAAATGAAGGTATGTGGGCCTGGGGAGATGGCTCAGTAGAGTAAGAGCTTGCAAGGTGAGGGCCTGAGTTCAACCTCCAGTTCCATCTTAAAAAAAAAGATATTGTGAAAAGGAAAGTATTTGCTCAATGGGTAAGGTAAAATTGGGGTGAGACAAAGGACAAATAAATGAAGGAAAATTATATACTAAGGTACATATGCAGGATATTTTGGATAATTCTAATGTTGATTTCTGCTGGTCTTTGGAAAGGTGCAAGTAATATTTTAAATTGTTTTATTTTTCTTTTTTTTTTAAATCTTTTGAATTCCTACAGCTTTGTTGATATTCTTTTGTTTTTTCTTCAAACAAATCTTGTACCTACATATGTGGTAGCTTGAGCAACTACTTTGAAGATAGAATCATATAATACAGCAATTGTTGTTGATTCTGGTTAAGTGAAATTTTATCATTTCTAAAGCTATTTTGTTCTATCACTACTATGTATTCTTTAAAAATAAAAGAGTTAAAACAAAGGTTTATATTAATAGCAATTGTACAAACTTTTATAGCAATTTCTTGTACCCTGAGCAACTACTTTAAAGATAAAATGTATAATCATTAGATAACAATGTATTAACTATTGCTATTGTCTTGTTATTTTGTTAGCAAATTTTGTTATAACTTTCTTCTAAAGTACAGAAAAAGACTGCCATTTTTCTTCCTATTTTACAATAGAAAATAGCAGCACTTACATAGGATGGCTTGGATAATTTTGCTGATGATTTTTGCTGGTCTGTAGAAAAGAGCAGTTAATGCTTAATTTTTTTTCTTTTTAATTACTTATAACTTTTTTCTCCTCTTGCATGCATATAACTGGTCATCTAAACAACTAATTTGAAGACAACACTATACAATACTCACATACTGACCAATTTGTAATATTTTGTTCAGTGACATTCTGTATCATTTCTGAAGCTTTTTTATTGTCATTATTTTGTTTTTTCTCTTAAAAAACTTAGTACAGCAGAATTGCTATTTTAAAGAACATGGCATGAGCAGAAAAGTGACAACCAGCCTCAGCACAAGACACTTGTGATACTAGAACCCCAAATGAGGACACACTGTGACTTCTGTGCAGAGAAGTGACTTCTCTGAGTGTGACAGCCTAGCCACTAAAAGAGTTGCTTGGATAACCTTTGTGAAACTTTTGTACAGTGTTAGAATATTCAGATTTTCTTTTGTAGATTATTGTAAATAACAATATTTCAAACTGTTTTATAACACAATTGAATTCAATATAGATACTCCTTAAGGATAAATCTCTCACTATTGAAATAATGGTAAAGTGTGCAGTCACCTGGGAACTCAAAAGTGTAGCTACATAATTATCTCAATTGTTGGAAACATGAAAATATTTTAAAATTTAAACTACTGACACAATATTTCTACTTCCAGTTTTCAGTTTCAGAACAGTGAGGAAATATTTATAAGCCTCCCACAGGTTCAAAAATATGGCAGAGTCAAGATGATAAATAAATTGAAGTTTCATATCTTGAACTTGGCAAAAAAGGCAAAATGACTTCAAAATAAATGTTTCTCAGAGCACAGGAAAAAGCCAAGTTGTGAAGAGAATGACAAAGAATTCCCACTCTGTTCTTCTTTTTGATGAAAATATTGGCTTAGTAGTCAAATACTACAGGGATGAATTTCTCAGTCTACTCTACATTAGTAGTATGGATTTATTCAAAGTTGTTTATGTTTAAATTTCCATTTCATTTTATTGAATTTTTATAAGAATGATATTAGACCAATTGTCCACAGAAAAATCTCATGCAGTAACAATGACTAATATATAACTTCAATAGCAATTTTAAAGTATTTCTAATATTAAGTATTCTGTTACCTCGATAGATGAAATACATTCATCTGCTCTTTGTAATCTCCTAAGAGTTCTGTCTCTTCACTCAATTTCTCATGCCATCAGAGGTTATCAGACCTCTAATACACTTAATTAAGAATTTTCAATATCTCTATTATGATTTCAGAAAATGTAGGTTGTATTAGCAGGCATCATACAAGGCACATTTCATAAATCAAGTTCGAAATCGGAGAAGATTCAGAGATCCCTGGGGGCAGTTGCCAATCAGCTGACTGCATAACCTCAGAATTGCATTGGATCTCTCATCAAACACGGAAAGCTCTTGTTAAACAGTCAGAATGAAATAACTCATTAACAGGAGGCCAGGTAAGAACGTGTGTGTGCTGAGTGCGTCTCAGTATGCACCTTTATATATGGGAATGAATGCGATCACTTTCAATATTTTCAAATTTGAGAACAAATGACTAATTTGTGACAGCCTCTTTCTTTATCTTTTTTCACTTAACATTGCTAAAATTCATTTGTCTGTCAATCCTGAGGCTTATGATTAAGTTTTTACAGTTTATCAATTCATTCTAAGAGGATCCTTTGGCCTTATGAATTCATAAAATTTTGAATTGTTCAACTCAATTGAAAGATCATGTCAAAAGTCCAAGTCCTAAGGAATCATCATTAGTATTACAGAATATTTTGGTTCCTACCATCTCTCATATTTCAGTTTAAATAAAATTGTGCTTTTGGTTAAGGGCATCATGTCCTGCATTAGCAGAGCAGTGACAGATACCCCAAATTAATTTTAATACTCCAGGAGCATAGTAACTGTACTCCTGAAGAATGTGTCAAAAATGAAGCAAGAGCTGCAAAATTTGGGGTTTTTTATTAAAATATTTGATCAGACACAATCTCATTAATTTTACTAGTTCTAAAATATGTTAGATATTATTAATGTGTTAAGAATAACACAAAAGTAAACAATAAGCCCAAAACTATTTAAAAACTTTTGAGAAGGAAGGGAGAAATTGGCCACTCAAAATGAAGCATCAATTGATCATGGATAAAAGCAGATGATAAAAGTCATAAACACGGAGCCAGCGAGATGGCTCAGTGGAACAAGCACTTTCCTGGCACATGCAAAGGAAAGCCTGAGTTCAATCCCTAGTTCCAAAAAAAAAAAAAAAAAATGTCAGATAACTATGTTTGTTGAGGAAAATCTATATCTACTTCCAGTAAAAAATAAGAATAATTATTATATTCTGTGTTATAATAATTGACCTGTTGAATAGTTTATCTGCCCTAAATTACAATCAAGGATAGGCTATCTAGTGGCAATGCCCACTTAACATAAAAGGATATATATGCATATTAAACGGGGACCATGGATCATGATAAAATAGATTTGGAAATAAGGGTACCACAAGATTTAGATTCAAGACAGAAATATGTGATGATCATCAGAAATAAAGAAAGCTGAGAAGATAATCATTTTTGGAACATGATAAATATTATGAAATATTAAATACTGAAATGTTATATTATCTTCTCAGCCAACGAGAATACACTTTTAATAATGGTGACCTCAGAAAAAATGAATTTTATTACTTCTAGGGACTGACATAGCATCTATCCTGTGAACTGTGTCCAGTGCCTCAGAATTATACTTATACACAAATATAAACCATGGCCACAAGGAGATTCTAATTGTTAATTTTCAACTAGAGCAATTCTTGCAGATAGACCTTTGTCTAAAGAAATGTTTACAGGGTTTTGTGGTACAATACTGCTTCTTCCAGGTAATGAAAATAACTTAAAGCTCTTCTAGTCAACAGTAATAAGTATTACAAAAAATATAAGAAAATGTGAACTTATTTTCTTGATACTAGGGAAAAAACAATATACTTGTCTACACTAACTTTTCATGAGTTTTGAAAATTAAGTGGAATTATAATCTATAGATTCATATATTCATGTTTAGGTTGAAATCTTCTGAATTGTAACAGTTTGTACAATGATTTTAAGAGTCCTCCAGATTAAGGCAAATGCCTTGTAATTTCTTGACTGAAGAAATGATATTTTAATTACATTTCTATAGGTCTTAAGCAAATGACATTCCTCAGAGACTTTATTCTTTATCATGATGTTATATTTGTATGAATATTTGAAAGATCATTTTTTCAATAAAAAGTTTGTTAAATTGTGTGTATGTGTGTGTGTGTGTCTGTGTGTGTATCTGTGTGTGTGTCTGTGTGTGTGGCCCTGAGAGAAGGGCTACCTGGGCATGTGGTATTGGGGATCAAACTGCTATCCTGGCACCTGCTCACGCTTGCCAAAGCAGGTGCTTAAGACCTCTGAGCTATCTCCCTGACCTGTTCAATAAGTTTAAAGGGTTTTAAAATTCATGTATGTGAGCTGCTGACACTTGAATCACATAGAATTTCATTCTTATATTTATATCTGTATAACGTATCTATTATATTTTATGCAATTATAATTTCTATTTTCATATCATACAAAAGAGATATTGAGATCAACTCTTTGTTTTATTATGCAATTCTGTATAACTTACATAATTATTTTAAAAATAAAGATCATTATTTTCATAATAACCTCTTTTGTTTTACTAAAATTTGTTTTTCCTTTTCTATTTTTCTTATTCAAATATTTGCCATATTAAGAAGCGATTATATTCATTATACTATTCCTGAAAATTATAGATTTTACAACCTTGTATTATGTTTTATTTTTAGTATATGACTAATATGCGAATGCATAGCATGATATATGTAAGGTAATATTGAATAGTTTCCTTAGCACACAGATCTTAAAGTATATAGCAATATATTAACATAATCTACGTGTTGATGATACCAAATACTAATATAGTTATATAATCTAAATGATTTCTGATGTAATTAAGGAGCATTTCATATTATAGATATTGTACATCTTTTTTTTCTTTATTCAGAAACAGGGACTGAACTCAGGCCCTTGAGCTTGCCAGGGAAGCACTTATTCCACTGAGTCATCTGCCTGGCCCTGATATTATACATCTTTAATTCTATAATGTGCACAAAGAAACAGAGCATCTAAAGCAGATGATATTCCTCGGAGACTTTATTCTTTATCATGATGTTATATTTATACTAATATTTGAAAGATCATTTTTTCAAAAAAATTTTTGTTAAATTGTGTGTGTGTGTGTGTGTGTGTGTGGCCCTGAGAGAAGGGCTGCGTGGGCTAGGTGTATATATAATTTACATAAATGTATGTTTTTCTCTTCATAGTTCCTATTGTAATTAAGGATGAAGTGTGGAAAGGCTGGCCTCACATAGTAAAAGCTGAATGTTAGAAATAGTCATAGAGGAAGCTTCTTTAAAATCACACCTATTAGCTTAAATATCTGTAGTCATTAAAAAGCATAAAGTGCGTCTTTTTATCTTTTTTGGCATAAAGTGCATCTTTATACCAAAGTGCTTTGGCAACCATCCAGAAAATGTAGATTTTGTTTCTTTGCATAATATATTTACTTCGTCTGGTACATATACTGGCCTATATTGCAATGCAATAGCATACTTACCAGAAGCAACATATTCTTGTTGCTTATTGTATGCAAATGGACTACTGTTTTCACAGAGAATATCACACAACTAAGTGTTAGAAGGGAAGACAATTGTGGAGACTATTATAAAATTAAGTGTGATGATAGCCTTAAAGTTATTCTCAAACTCACGTAAAATAGATTAAGGTTTCTAATTGTTGAATATGATAAGTAATATAAAGTTGATATTAAAATCAGCCCAGGAAAATTTTACATAAAAGTGTTTAAGATGAGGAATTTGTAAAAAAAAAAAAAAAAAAAAAAAAAGTAAGCCTTGAAGTCACTGAAAAAAGATATCTTCCTTCATTTTGACAGAGGGCCCATGGTGAGCTGACAGCAGTTCATTTATTATTGCAACTGTCTTGATTTTTCAAATATCCTGCATATTTTCATTTGGTAGCACTTCTCTGCCAAGGTTCCCCACTATAGGTCATCCCTAAATGCTCTGAATGTCTTCTACAACTGTCCCAAAGCCCACACTTAGGAACTGCTATTACGGGGGCTGCTTTCTCTTTTATCAGCAAAGCATATCATACTTCAGATTTCACACTTATCTATGCCTACCACAGATTACTGACAATCTGATCTTTTACCAAATTCACATTTTGTTTGCCTTGATTTTCAACTAAAATAATTTAAATTTAGTATTCTAGGACTCAGGCTGCAGGGTATTTGCCTACATACATGTCTTCTTTTTCTGCAACACAAGAATAAATATATTAATTAAGTAATTAATTAATTAAAACAAATGCATTGTATGAGGATTTAATCACATTACAATTTAACTTTCTTTATCCTTTCTTGCTTTTGCTTACTTCCAGGGGAAAAGCCAATATTCTGCTCAGCCCTCTGTCTTCTATTTCTTGGGCAAGTGTTGCAAGGCTTTGCTCAGTTGTGTCCTTACTTCTACCATGCTGTTCCCCACTCCCCTTAACCAGAGATCTAAAGGCAGTGGGTCTGCCTGATCAAAGACAGAAACTTAAAATCTGTAAGGTGATGTAAATCATTTCCCGAAAAGCTCATCTCTCAGATATCTGTAATAAGTATTGAATTCTAAGACAAATATCCCACATGATTAAAGTGATAGATTATTAAAACCACACAGTCCAGGAAGGACAATGCTTAAGTCCTTCTGAATCTTGCAGTCATGTCACCAGGCAAAGAGAAATCAAGGCTAGGTTTCTTATACAAGAGAAAGGAAAAACAGAGTGGGCAATGGGAGAAGATGGTTATAAAAACAAACTACCCTCATCTAATCTGGTACAAAAATTAGGACCATAGTAGTTATAAGTATTTATACCTCATTTGTTAGAAACACTTGCAGGCAGTATAGTTATATTTATGGATCCACATCTTTGTCAACTATAGTCACAGCTACCTTTACTTAATATTATGAATGCCATATAGAACTTTAATTCCCATTTTGATTTCTGTTTCCAAATGGAAAGTCTTCAGACTGTTATTCTTGTTACTGAAAACAAATGTCATCCTGAGAACTGAACACACAAGTTATCTTCATCCAATTTTGATAAAAATTTAAATGAGCTAGTTAACTTTTATATTTGCAGGGGTAACAATTTAAGAATCTCTAATGAGTATCTTTTATTAATAGTATTGGAATATGTATACAAAAGTTTTTCACCATGAAGTGATCCTAATAGACTACAGGGATAATTCCATTATTCTCACTATATTTATTTTCACATCTCAATAGTTTCTCAGTCATTTTATATAACCTGACTTCATGCCGAATCCTTCATGTGAACTCCTTCAGTTTGTTTTCAGAAACAAAAGATAAAGGGAAAAAAAATCATTCTTGAAACATAAAATTGGGGCCAAGGCAATGGCTCAGTAGAATAAGCGCTTGTCTGGCAAGGGCAAGGGCCTGAGTTCAATTCCCTGTTCTGGCAAAGAAAGAAAGAAAGAAAGAAAGAAAGAAAGAAAGAAAGAAAGAAAGAAAGAAAGAAAGAAAGAAAGAAAGAAAGAAAGAAGGAAGGAAGGAAGGAAGGAAAAAAGAAAGAAAGAAAGAAAGAAAGAAAGAAAGAAGGAAGGAAGGAAGGAAGGAAGGAAGGAAGGAAGGAAGGAAGGAAGGAAGGAAGAAAGAAAGAAAGAAAGAAAGAAAGAAAGAAAGAAAGAAAGAAAGAAAGAAAGAAAGAGGATTGTTGTGAGTTCGAGACCAGCCTGAGCTACATAGTGAGTTTAAGGTCAGCCTGAACTGCATAGTGAGACCCTGTCTCAAAAATACAAAAAAGAAAGAAAGAAAGAAAAAATTATCAGTAGTGAATATTTGATTAATAGGGATTTGTAACTTAATATGTTGAGATTATCAAATTCAAAATAGAAAAGTAAAGTAATGGGTTAAATATTAAAATAAAAGATGTAAGTATGCTGGACTTGGTGGTCTTTCCTTCTAATACCAGAAGTTTAGGAGGGTTATTCAGGAGAATCACAAGATTGAGCTCAGCTTGTACAGTTTAATGATTTAGAGAAACACTGTCTCAAAATAAAATAAATAGACAGCAAGTCATAAATGAATAAATCAGGGGTGCAGGTACCTCAGCTGGGAAACTGAGGGCTGAATTGCCTGTAAAACATACCAAAAAATTTAAAGGTATGTGAACTGAAACACGAAATATGCAAATCAGTCATAGACTATAGAACACGTAGGCATAAACACGAAGGTTCTCAAACTCACGTTGCTTGCCTGCTACTGCGATTCTTTTAACTTAATGAAGTGGATCCTGAGGAAAATCAAACAAATTAAAAATGTGTTCTGAGGGAAGAAACAAAAATCTGCTTGGCGGTCTATGATCTGAGGGTGTGTATTCGTCTGGAGGGATGCCGAGAAACAACACAGCCCTTCTCTGCCTGTGCTTTTGTAGTGCGCAAGGGCCTCACAGGAGGGGCGTGTGAGCATTCTCAAGCATGCAGCCAAGAATGAAAAACTACCTACCGGAAGTGACTGGATTTGCAGTATTCCCAGTGATACTTCTTTTGTTAGATCTCTAACCTGTAAAGCCATTTTGCCAGTACTGGGAATATGGAAAGCGGTAACAAAATTCTGTGTGCGCCAGCTCAGAATCATATCGTGCCTATCCACAGCACATCCATATTTCAAAAATGTATATATAAATTACAAACTGTTATATTATATTTCAATAAATATAACAGCACATTGGATGTTTAAGTAAAATAGTAAGGCAATCACAAAATTATATGGAAGATCAAATGATCTGGAAAGCTAAATTTATCAGTTGCTAAAATATATTGAACTTATACAATGTAGCATGGAACTGGCAGAGGGTAAAGCAGATAGAGCTTTGTGGAGAACCGTTAAACTGAGTAAACAAGGAAAGTGGAAATATGACAGAAAATGAGAATTACAAATGAGTAGCAATGACTTTAATATTTATTTGACACAGGATCTCATTATGTAGCTCCGACTTGTAGTGATCTCCTGTTTTCACCTCCCCAGTGCTGAGATTACAGGTGTGCAGCACCTTGCCCCTGTAGGTTGCTGGCTCAGTGCCCCTGGGGGTGGGGCGGGGGGGGATGCAGGACCAGGGATCAAATCCTGCTCTATGAGCTTGCCGAAGCAGGCACTTAAGGCTGCTGAGCTGTCTCCCTGGCCCTAACAACAATATTTAACACTTGCTTGAAGCTGTAGGCTCTCCACATGAAATCAGAAGTTACTTTGCTGCCTTCCACCATTCACCCACAGTCCAGACTGATGATGGAGCTGCTTATAAAATTATGGAATGCTTCAAGGTGCATATAGGATCATGATTTAATGCTCACTGTGAGTGGAAAAATTCAATGACATGAAATCACAAGCTACTAAGAAAAAGAAGCCGGATCAAATTAAATTTTAAATTTATTTTTCACATTTATCAGTTCACATTTACAGTACGTAACAATTGCATCCATTCTAGGGAATGGTACATTTATGCAATACATGTGAACTATTTTACTCTCTACACCACCCCCCTTTTATTTTGTCAGCATCAGATTTACTTATTAATCTTATAAGATCTGAGTAAGTTAATTAGAATATATAATCATGAAAAACCAGAGCAATAGGAAAAAGTTAGATAAAACATGCAAGACAATAAAACATGCCAGAAAACTGCTGAATTGTAATAAAAAAATTAGAGTCTGACAGGATTACATAACAATTTGAAGCAGCAATCGAGGGAAATTGTCCTGTTTTATGATAAATATTATATAGGCTTGAGAATAATCCTAGGGCCTGGAGCGATAGCTCAGTGGTCTAAATGCCTTCCTGGGAAGCACAAGGACCCAGGCTCGAACTTTGGTAGCTCATGACGTTCTGGCCCTGGAGTCCCTGGCACATTTCGCAACCTGCCGAAACTGGGCATGATGGCACCCACCTGTACTGCCAGTGCCAAGGAAACTGAGACAAGAGGATCACTAAGAGTCCTAGCTGTGTAGCAAGACCCTGTGCCATGTAAATAAATAAATAAATATTTTTCCTGTAAAATTCGTGTAAAAATGTCTTTTAATATCAAAATTTGCGAAACAGAAGAGTGCCAAACAGTTAAAGAAAGCATATGAAAATTTCAGAATATGATTTCCTTCAAATGAATCAGTACAGGTATTACAACTTAGGGACATTATTTCCTTGTATAACAGAGTAAATCTATAACACCAGTTTTCATGAATTAAAGAAAAGGTATATGATAATTCAAATGAGAAGTTTATGTACTTTTTAAAAATATATGAACAGCATTATTTTGCAGTATAAATACATTTCTGCGAAACACACAGATGTTTCAAATGTTCAGAAAATTCAAGAAGTTGACTTGTGTAGAGGGGGAATAATGGTTATGAATGTTTCAGAGGGCCGGGGAGGTAGATCAGTAGAAGAAGGGCTTGCCTGGCAAGCACAAGATCCTGAATTCAATTCTCAGTACCATGAAAAACAAACAAACCAACGGTTTCAGGGCCTGTATGTTACAACTGTATCCTCTTATCTTATTAGCCAACAGAAAATTGGATGACAGATATTCATTTCAGTATTTTAACTTTATGATGTTAAGTAAATAAGATTTAAAATCACCAAGTGGTATTTCTTTAAAAGTTCAACATTCATTGAAGAGACCATCATTAAAGAGAGTTGAACTTTATTTTTGAAATTTATAGAAGGGTTTTAGAGAGGGCTAAAAAAAAGCTGATGAATTTTCAGGAAAATTATCATTTTGAACTTTTTCTGCTCTTCTTTTTAATTGGGAAAACAACCTCTTCCAATCAGGTGAAAAGACACATTAATACTTGCTTTATTCAAATTATGAAACTGTTTATATTTTTCTATGCTACTATGCTTTCTATATTTTTGAGGAAGATATAATTTTAAAGAATAAACAGATATGAACTAACTAAAGTGAAGAATATTGGTAATTATTTGTGCAATATTTACAGTTTTAGTCATCTGCCTACCATAATGATTATGGATACACTGCTAGATTATTGTATTTGTATGAATTAATTTATTTTATAGTGAAAAACAATTTAAAAGTTTGATTCCATTATATTTGATTTACAGGAACTATTGTATTACTTGTGAAAACAGAAATAATTGTTAATGCAAAATATATTCAAGATAGATTATAAAATTAATACCTTTTAACTAATTTCAATGCAGTTGATATGGCTGAGAATGATAAGGCAAAAAAAAAAAAAGATATTCTGCTTCATATCAAGTAAATGTAAGAAGTTCCGACCTTATAATTGTAGTATTCTCCAAAGCTATGGTACTATTTCTGTTTGAGATTTCCAAGTTACAAAAGTTTGCAAGGTCTAAAAACTTGACTGTAGTTTTTGAACTGTAATTTCTTGATAAACTAGTAAAAATGTGGTCAATCAAGTCTTTTGAGAAAGTATAAGTTCCAGGTTCTATTTATTTTTGAGTAGTTTAGGTTGTCTGTTATGCTGACAAAGTAATGGCACAGTTCTGCATCTACAACCGAAACAATAATTCTTTCGGAAAAATGATGATAAGCCATTTAAAACTCTCTTCACGACATTCAAAATGCTTTCAGTGAGCTTTCAGATGAGAGTATGAATCTAATTAAAATATACAACTATTCTTCACTTCTGTTATTATAAAGCTCAGTTTCTGATTTAACCATGTCTCTGAAGATAAGTGAAATAATTAAATCTAGTGCATGCAAAGCAATGCGAAGCACGAGTGCACTGATTCTGAAATGTAAATGTATTTTTATCTGAAAGAACTTTTGTTTTAATTTATTATGTGGGTTGACTAATGCAGGAAAGCCCATTAAATAAATATCGCCAGAAAATAATTTATGTTTATGATGAGTGGGAGGGAGAGAAACAACACAAATTAGCAACGTGTGTGAAGTGCTTGCTACAATTAACAAATCTTCGATGAAGTACATTGGTAGAGAGAGCTTCCATGTGTACGGGCCTGAATACATCCCTCTGCCAGAGCAAAAGAAAAGAATAATTTTCTCACTTTGGTTCAATGAACAATATTCACACAAGACCTACTTTTAAGACCCTCAACAGATACACATTTTGCAGAACACAAGTTGATTGTAGGAGGAGAGAAGGAGAACCGGCTCACAGAATAAGGCTAAGCATTACATGGTGTGGGGATCTTCTGCATAGCTTTTCCAAGGCTGCTTTAAACAGCAGTCTCGGAAAGGACTTCATTAACTAAATGCATCAAAAAGCTGTTTTTCTCCTCAGACACCTAGGCATTTGCTTTAAGAAAGTTTGTTATGCTTCATCCCATTCAAAGCAGAATACTTTAACTCTTGTTGTTAACAGGACAGCCACGTCGTGCAGGTTATGCAACGCCTTCATATCTAAAACTTCTGTACTGCACTTTTTATAACTTGAATTTTAGAGAAAATGCATTTGTCAAAATGCAGACATCAAGTTGTATGTGTTTCTTGTCACTTTAAATGGTTGAATTTATGAAGTAAAGTCATGCTCTAATATTTCAATACACCACAGTCAATAGATTTTTAGAAGTAAAATATATCTAAAGGTTAAAACATATAAAGAAAATCTCATTTTGGTCCAACTACAATAAAAGGTTAAACTGTCAAAAGAAAAATAAGAAAATAATACTTTCTAATAAAGAACTCAGTGATTAATATAGCAGGAATGAGATATAATTTGTGCTTGTTGGAAATAAAACACATGTAAACCAAATTAAAAGTGTGTTTGATACATGTACCAAACCATGATTACATGGTGAATGTAATCATTTCATACTGCAACAGGAACAAATAAAAATAAAGATTTTCTTATTTCTTTTTTTACTTGTACGCATTTATATTACACAGTGCTTACATACCTTGTGGGGAGTTTGTACATGTGTGTAACACATCTTAACTCTTGTTTTTCCCCTGTCATCTATTTTCCTGCTTCTTGCTTCATTTCTACACCTGTCTTTTCAGTAATAACGTCCACATTCCTCCATGCACCTGACAAATCTCTACTCCTTTTTTTTTTTTTTTTTTTTTTTTTTTTTTTTGTCTTTTTTGAGACAGGGTCTCACTGTGCAGTTCAGGCTGGCCTTAAGCTCACTTTGTAGCTTAGGCTGGTCTCGAACTCACAACAATCCTCCTGCCTCAGCCTCCCCCTAGTGCTGGGATTACAGGCCTGTGCCACCACGCCCGGCTTCTATTCCTTTTTAATTCTCTTCCTTTTCCCTCCTTTCCCCTTCCCACCATTTCTGATCCCCTTTCATCGTGATTTTGAGTATGATCAATTTCATTGTAGTCATGAGAAAAATGGACTGAAGTTGTTACAGAAAGAAAATCAAAGAAAGATTACTGGCACATATTCTACCTAATATAAAGAAGCTAAAAATACAACAGCTTGAGTGTTTGGTAACCATTACTAATGTTGAGAAGCCTTAAAGAAGGGAGGATAAATTAGGTAAATGGAAGTTTTAACTTTGCAGAGCATAGTGGAATGACAAGAGGAAACAATAATGTATTATATATTTTATAAAAGGAGTCAGGGAAATGGCTCAGTGAAATAAGCACTTCCCTGGCAAGTGCAAGGGCCTTAGTTCAATCCCCGGTTCCACAAATTAAATAAAAAAAAAATAAACTAATTAATTAAATAAATAAATTTTATAAAGATCTAGAAAAGAGCAGATCAAAGGGTTTCAAACAAGGGTCCTGGTTTGATCAATATGTGTTCTATTCATATGCTGAAGTATCTCCACCGTATAAACCTAAATTAGAAATGTGTATGTGTATTACATGATCAACACCAAATATCTGTAGGATGAATAGTTTTTCACATTAATAGTTTTACCAGGAAGAACATTATTTTTTATTTGAGGCATAACTGGTGAAATGTTGATTACCTTCATATGTGTGCTTCCACAATCAATCATTTAGCCAACCCAGGAAACTAATCATTGTGGATGCTTTGCCATCTATTATCCTTCAACCTTATAAAACAAATAATAAAAGATACCTTCATAAGTACTTTTTCGATTCCAGTGTTTCTCATTAAGTAGGACACTAAAAATGACACTTGTCCCATTTTTCATAGTCAATCTTGTCACATTGCTTATCTATGCATATGATTCAGGACTTTGTATTCTTTCATAGAAGTGTCACATAGAATTATTGTATTCCATTTTTATTTAAAACTGAAATTATAAATTAAAAGATTCATCACTTGGATTCCATTTATTATTGAATAGTTCTTCATTTATGATGAAGATATGTCTTCGCTAACCAACAAAATTTCAACTTTTTAATGTGTATGTATTTTTTCAGGTAGTTTAAGGAATGACAAAATACAATACAATTCAATTAGCTTATTGAATGTCTGTTGCCTTGGTATAACACAAGGACAGAGACCATACTATATGGTGCATTATTGTGATGATAAAATACAAATAAATATATTCTAGCACTTGAAGCACTGAAAAATTCCACTTTTAAATGCAGTTATTGGGGTCGGTGAGGGAGCTCAGGGGTCTGAAGCACCTGCTTAGGCAAGCTTGGGTAAGTGTGCTGGGACTGTGGTTGAATCTGGGCACCACATGGCCTGCCAGCCCCGGCTCCAGGGCAGGCTGAGCCGGCCACGAAAAACAAAACAAAACAAACAAAAAAAACAGCTTAGTGATTTTCAAAAACCATCACAACAGAGATAACACGCTTTCTTTCCTTGTATTTTTTTAATCAGGGAAAATTAGACAATCTATTTAGTTATATAATCATTCACTTCTGAAAATAAGAAAGATTGAACACAGCATACAAAACCTTAGGATTCCAAAATCCACATGTAGTATTTCTATCATCTATGCCAGAAATGCTTTCAATAATCTATAAAGATATCAAAGAGTCAGTTTAGAACACTGCTTGGTAGAACTATTTGCTCTCTGTGGTTCCTGTGGTCTGCTTCAAGGACATCATGGCAATGATTTCTATGAGCATTAATTAAAATAAAAATAGTAGCAAAAATCTGGTAATCCTACAAAGCTTTGCATTTTACATTTGTATAAATAAAATAGAAATGTTACTCACATAAGATATAATTTTCCATTTACCATCTAACTAATAGTTTATAAAGTATATTTCAGCCAATATGTTCATATCAATTGAAGTGATAGGTCAATGTTAAATTCACTCTTTTGTATTTTTGTAGCTCTTTAGTTGATTAGAATATAATATACATTTATTTGTCTTCATCTGTAACTCTATCTACCATGTACCTGTCTCTCTGACTGCCTAGCCATTTATCTACACACACACACTACACACACACACACACACACACACACACACAATTAGAGGGGCATTGCTTTCCAATGGTTTCATGCTTCTACTGAATATATGCTATACTCTAGAACCGTGGTCCTTAAACTGCATTTAACTGAAGACTGAATAATCTGAGGAGGTTAAAATTCTTTCTTCTCCCAAAATCCAATTTAGTTGTTTGAATCCTTTGGAAATGTCAGCTGGTGATTTTTTTTCCTTTCTCATTTATGTATTTTGGCAAAGGGTCTCACGCAGTTCAGACTCCTAGTGATCCTCCTGTTTTCAGCCTCCCCCGTGCTGGGATTGCATGTGTGAGCCACCATGCCCATACTCTGTCACTGGCTCGGCACTCCCTGGGATTGGGGCTGGCATGTCATGTGGTGCTGGGGATCAAACCCTTGTTTCTGTGCTTGCCAAAGCAGGTGCTCAATCTGCTGAATTATCTCATCAGCCCTTGGTGATTATTTTTGTTTCCAGTGACCAAGAGCAATCTCTACAGTGCTCTCACTATTTTGTGAGGGAAAAGTTAGACACAGAAGACGGTAATCCTTGCATCGTTCTTGCAGGTTGTTGCTCTTTCTCAGAGATTTCAATTATCATTATTATAATAATTCATAAAATGCTGTATGATGATATAAAACTAGAATTGTTACAGCTAGCTAAAGAGATAATATACACAAGGCGATTTATACTAGGCTAAAACACTGTTTTTGAAAGAAATTTAAATCATACACCAAATGCTCAAACAACATAGAGATAAGTCATTACAATGCAGAGACACCCATAGAGAAATCTGTGAGTGAGATAGAGGAGTGAAAAGGTAAAGCTTCTCTATCAGAAAATATATTCACAGTACAATAAATATATGGTCTGTAGTACAGGAACCTGTGGATCGTTCCTGGGGACTTTGGCACTGAAGTAGTAATTCAAGCTTTAAGAGAGCCATGAAATCCTAAATAACTTCAATTTTGTGCCTGTATTTTATGAGATCATCAAAACACTTCAAGTAAATTACAACTTCAAAATCAATTTCTCTCTTCAGCCGATCATCTATTATCCTATATGATTGAAGCTTGCATCTCTTAACTGGTGTATTATCCAAAGCAAAGTCAAAGCTAGAGTTCTTATTTAATGCCAGCACTTCAGCACCTTGAAGGAACAGAAAATAAAAATGCTAATCTATACACATCATTTTGTGCTCTAGTGCTGGGCTTTCATATTTATGTGGGCAAAGTAATTGGAACTGAAGGAAAATAGTGAGCTTGTAGTAGAGGTGAAGGCCTAGGTCCAAAATTGAGGACTTCTTTTGGTACATATTTGCTTCTTTATATGCATAAGTCAATTAACCTTCTTGAACCTATTGCTATTAAGGTAAAAAATGGGACTAAGATAAAATTCCCAGGAATATTTAAATATAGATAGATATAAACAAGTAATTATTATGTTAATATAGTATTTATTTAATGCTAAGTATTTTTAAGGATCTAGCCTCAATGATCAGAGCAGGGAGATGATATATAAAAAGAACCCTGCTCTATGATATAGATATTTGATGAAATATAAGGCAAAATGCTATGAAGCTTTAATACGTATGCTATTTACAGAAAACAATAAAACATTCAAGAAAAGGAGATGCTTGCAGTGGCATAAGAATGCCTTCTGGCTAGGATTTGATAATCATGGGCCATCCAGACAGCAGAGGATAAAACGTTTAGAATGAAGCCACGCACGGTGTTAACAGATGCTCCATTGTTGAGTTTGCGTTAGTGTGCGTGAGATGCAGGATCCATAACATCAGCTACATAGATGGCACGGAATAGAATAATAAAACCTACTACAATTTAGGGCTAGGGGCTGGGGAGATAGCTCAGTGTTCCAAGCGTCTGTTTGGCAAAGGCCTAGGCTTGATCTCCCGTACTGCGCACTGTGTCAGCCTGGAAACCAAGCACGGTGGCGCAGGTCAGCAAACCCAAAGCTGGGGAGGATCAGACAGCAGGAACTCTACGAGTTCGAACTGCACAGGGAGACCCTGTCTCGAATGAATGAATGAATAAATAAATAAATAAATAAATAAATAAATAAATAAACTGTAGGAATGGATGAAGAACATTTAAGCCCATAGGAGTAAGAAAAAAGTGTAATACTCTAACATAATGCTCTATGAATCTAACAGTAAATAATACCAGAGGTATTTGAGAGAATAAACACTTTTCATTGCCACTTTGCAAATTTGATGTTTGGAGATCTTTCAAACAGATCAGGGATCTAGATGAGGCATAGAGACTGGATATAGACATTGGTTTACTTTTTGGCTTATATGGTTGTACATGATACAAACTCATGAATGAAAACCTACCTGTGTTACCATTTATTAATATGAGTGCTTTAAAAATATTATTTTTCAATATTTTCTCAACAGTTTACTATATTGTTTCCCACTCCCTATCTTTTTTTCTTGTGTGAAATATAATATGACCACCAATTAAATATTGGCTAAAAAAAAATTTGAGTCCAGACTAACAATTTAGCAAATTAGAAATAATGGCATAAAATAAAATAAAAATAAAAACTTTCAATCTCTAGTAGAAAGTAAAGGAGGAAAGGAAAGTTGGAGAAAAGGAGGTGAGGCAGGAGGGAGTCAGAGAGAAGAAAAATAACACCTGAAAGGAGAAAGAATAGTGTTAAAGGTGCCTATTGTCCCAACTTATAGCTTTATCAAGTAGTAGCAGTTAGTTTAGGTAGCAGAAAACATACCTGGTTAGTTTGTTTTTTCTCTGTACTCCTCTGCATAGTTTATTATAATCTTCCGTAACCTGCAATTGAGCAGTTTGACGGATCGTAAACCTGTGTGATCTCCTTGTGTAGACTTTTGGAACAGTGACTTGTAGACATTTGTAATTTAGACTCCTTGCTGCTACCAGATCCAGTCAAAAGAGAACTGTTTACAAAAGCTGAAGAGAACATAGATGCTTTCTAGGTCCTTTCTTCCCTAAACTTCTCACAGTTAAACCTTTACTACTTCAACATCTTAACCTGACACATGACCTTAACTATCTCCAAAATATCTGTGTAGATGTCTCCTCCAATATTGCTTGAATTCCATTGAACTCAAAATTCATGTTCTCCACTGACGTTTCATTCTGTGTCAAGATTATTGTATCCTGAGCTTTTGCTCCAGGACCCGTTCTCATCCATCCTGTCCCAGCTGGACTCTCTAATAGAGATTGGTTCAGTCAACCCAGATCCTCTTTCTCTACCTTCTACCAGTGGCCAAATAATGTAATCTTTTTTCTTTACTCTTTTCTCTCCCATTATATTTAGTACAGCAGCTACTGTTTTTGTAAAAGCAACCAGCCTTTTCACAATGAATACTTGAATCACTTTCTAACAGGCCTTCTGGCATCTCTTTCAAGTCCACTGGAGACCATAAGCAACTTTCTTTAGGAACGCACCGGTTATATCACTTCCACATACAATGCTTCACTTTGGCAATTCATTGTGTGTATGTATCATATTAATTATAAATTTATTGACCTGGCACTTAATTCCTACATAAATCCTCAACCTATGTTTCAGGGATCAACACAGTATTTCTATTGCCCAAATAAAGTATATGTGTATATGTCCAAATTGAAATTAATGTCTACTCTTTACCATGAAACTCATTGATTTTTGATTCCAAGGTTTTGCTCATATTCATTCTAATGCTTTTATGTGTCCTTTAAGTGGAAATAGTATCATAAAGTATTATTATAGCAACATTAATAACAGTTCACCTTGAATGAACATGGATCCTATACCACAGTATGTGCTGCATACTTCACAATTATTTCCTCATTTCAATATCACAGTATTCATGTGTTACTGATGTAGAGATCTCCACATGATGTAGGGACATTGAAACTCCTGACCTGATCTGGATGAGTTCCTGTTTTCCAAAACTGAAGAATGAACTTTAGTATATTTGCTGGGAGAAAGGATGCTCCTGTCCAAGAGAGGGATGGGGGAGTGAGTAGGTTGTTCCCAGGAAGCTGTCTCTTCCAGGATCTTTTATAGAATGACCGTGTAAGGCTAAGGTGGAGAAAATGGGAACTCACTTAGTTGGATGTGGGGTGGGATAAAACTATGGTCAACCAATGGGATTACGAGCACCATTTCTCAAGTAACATTAATTAAGTCCAGTACCAAATGAGGAAGGGTGTCATACAGCAATTGGGCATGAATGTAGAACAGGACCTTATCTGGTAACCATCTGGTAGTAGTTGGCTTAATATGTATCTTTTTTTTACTTTCTCAGGGCCATGATCAATCAATCCTGGATGCTAATCTTTAGGACGATCAGTATTTCTTTGATCTTAGGTCTTCGGGTCTGGCTCACAGCAGAGCATCTGTCCCTCCCACAGTTGTAAAGTATCTTGTCTTCTGTTATCTCCTTTAAGGACCTTATCCTGTCTGACAGCCTATAATATTCCTATCTAATTTGGCTGCCTGCAACATTACTATGCTTCCATCTCTGTCATGAACATCGCATGTGGAGGATGAAAAGGATGTACATGGCTGAAGCTTATTACAGCAATGACTGAATTAAGAATTCAACCTTGAAACGCCTAGTTTAAGCAAATATACTCTTTCAATACAGATATAAAATGACTGACACTAATGCTGTCTTAATTCTAAATGCCATTTATTCAGAGAAGATTTTGGGGGGGGGGATTTGTTTGTTTTTTTTAGAGAGTAATTGTCCCTCTTTGAGTCAGGAAATGCCACTTTCAAACAGAGCATTTATTTAATTGTTTTCAGATAATCATACATAGCACTGCAAAAATCCATCCATTTGACTAACTCTTAAATACTAACAATGGACTGCTCAGAAGCACTCTTTGTGACCATGATTTAGGTCCTTGTTACACATAACCAGTGTATATCGTTGTGTGCATGTGTCCCTGAATAAATGATGCTTGAATTGAAATATTTCTAATATATCACAAGGGCAAAAGTCTTCTAGGCATCGGATATTTTGTGAATGTTTTATACATCTTATAGAATGACTTTTAGCAGATCTTTTGCTGATTCAGAATTTAAATATCCAAGTGGTTTTTCAGCATGCACCTACATGTGGACAGTATGACTCACATGTTGTGGAACACTAGTAGGAAGACTCGGGAAGAAAAAATATTTGCGCCAGTTCTTTTTTGTTTGAAGACAATATTTTTTGGATTAAAATTATAAAGTCTGAGTGAGATGACTCTAAAAAAATTCTCAGGCCTGTGAGCAATAATTAAAAATCTAGAGTGATTCAAAGCAATAGGAGGTCACATTGAACTGAAATTATTTAAGCCTGGTCATTCTTACTAAAACACACTGAACTACAAATTGCTTAAGTCTCAGTTTACAAAAGTTTATACAATAATATCTAATAAGGTGTAATGTATGTACACAGTATCTAAATCATTTGGAAGTAAGACAGAAGCGATATCAGCAAAGATCAGATGGGCACTAAATAAAATGCAAAGATTCTCCTGACCCCCAGAAATTGAGAATAAGTAAAAAGAAAAAAAATTGCTAGCATGGTTCATTTAATTATCTCATTTAATTGAGGTTTCTCAATCTAAGATACATAAATGATATGTGTAACTTAAGGGCTGGTGTCTCATAACAGAAATTTAACACATTGACTTTCTTAAGAAATCATGAAATGTGATGCATGAAATGCTAGACAAAGAAAACACAAACTTCTTTTTCCACTGGAGTGCTTAGAAATGGTACATATCTAGGGTGGACGTGAGGAATACAAGTAGATGCCTATACAAGGACTATATTTCCTCTTCAGTTATCTTTTTCAACATAAAACAAAAATCAGCAAATTATTTCAGTAAAGATAATCTGTACTTTAAAGAGTAATTGTTTTCAAAGCAACACAGTGATATTAATTTTAGAAAATTGTCTTAGGAAACTGAATTAAAATATCAAAAATTAGGGCCCTGGGAGATAATTTAGTACTGAGTAGGCACCTGCCTGGCAAGCAGAGTCCTAAGTTAAATCCCTGGTACAGCAAAAAAGAATAAAGAATAAATATCAAAAAGTAGAAATTTAGGTTAGGATATTCTGACACATTTTTTTTTGTTGTTGTTGTTGTTTTTTGTGGTACCAGGGATTGAATTTAGGACCCTACACTTGTCAGGCAAACACCTATTCCACTGAGATATCTCCCTGGGCCCCATTCTGACACTTTCAGTGAACTAATAAACAAAAAGACAAATATCCTTTATGTGAGGCTAAATTATTCTACAAAAATACATTTTTTCTAATATGCACGTGTATATGAAAGATTTTTTATATTCATTTCCCATAAGATATATTGTCAGATAATTTATTCTTCACATTTGTGAAGTAAAAATTTTACTTCTTTATTTTATAATTGTAAACTATAGAATGTAGGGAATAATCGTTTTGTAGTTTTTGTTATCAACCATGTCTTAATAATCATCCATTATAGCCTGTACAAGTACTTTAGTGGATTTTTCTACTAATATAGTTTTTTAAAAGTGTTTTTTTATGGGATTTTCCTGAAATCCAATCATTTGACCATAGCAATTCTTTTGTTTTTCATCTGCCTATTACTTTGTTACAAAATTTCAGTATTCATCATCTAACATAGAATTACATTAAATGTCATTGAGAAGGAAAGCTATTTGGTAATTTATTCTCCCTGATTTAAAGGAGTCACTTTTAAGCCTGTCTATTTAGAATTTAGTTCTTTTATTGAGAATTCATAAATGTAAAACTATACTTCACACTTTTTGTGCAACTGAAAATGTATGGATTATGCTAACAGTAAATATGTTTGTGAAAAATTTCCCTCATTTCCTATATTGACATAAAATTAAATTATATAGGTATTATTTACAACTTGGAAATTTAACAGTTCTATTTAGTAATACAATATATCTGTGGTATTTTAAAGCAGTTTTATTGTGTTATAAATTGACAGTTTCATCCATTATCCTATATAGGAAATTGGGATATATGAAATTATTCTGTATTTGTGTTTATTCATAACATTATCTAAAAGTTAGTATTTATCATATTTGATATATTTCAAAAGCACATACATACATATGTATTTATGCACATATACAGCATAAGCAATATGACCCGTCCAGCAGGCCAATCTCCGCAGGTCGCCTGGGGGAGGAGTGGGGACTGACAAAGACATGGGACAGGGACGCGAGAAATGGAGACAAGACAGGATTCTGATCAAGTCTCGTTTATTCAAGGAAGTGAGATAGCTTATATAGCAGAGGGGAGGGAAGTCAACGTCATCAATGAGGTAGATACATTAGGGTAAT
>PVKA01006028.1:0-86372 GCA_004027165.1 Ctenomys sociabilis | reverse complement strand
GGTATCACTGACAGCACGTACATCTTCTTTTCATGTCTTTTGTTTTGTTTCATTCTGAGCACCAGGGATCGAATTCTGGTCCTTGCAATTATTAGGAAGGTACTTAATGCTGCTGAGCTCTCTTGCTTGCTCTCTTATCCTTTCTGCACACATAATTTGCCCCAATTTATGTTTATTCAGTACTTTACAATAAACTTAATTTCTAATGTACTATTAAGTAATAAAAGAAAATGAAGACATGTATATAATATGATTTTGGTTTGTAAAACAAAGTTAATGTATATTTTTGTGTGTGTATTTGCATATGTCTGTGTATGATTTAATGAGCATTGAGAAATATATGGAAAGGTAGACTTAATAGGTTAACTTGAGGAGGATAAATACAGAGGAAGATAAGAAGTTTGAATTTCTGTATTAAACTTTAACCAGGTAAATCATTTCAAAAGTGCTGGGCATCGTGTTGCACACTTGTAATCCTTGTACTTGGGAGGCTGAGGCAGGAGGATTGCTGTGAGATGGAGGCCAGCTTGGGCTGCATAAGTGATTCAAGGCCAGCCTGTGCTACATAGTATGACCATGTATCAAAAAAATTTTTTTTAAGTGAGAATTTATTAATTCAGAAACTGAAAGGAAGCTTGTTAACATAAATTGGATTAAATAAACACAATATGGGCTATGTAGAGCCAGTCTGATTAAGAATTTTCACCATTTCTCTAGAATATAGGAATTGAAGATGATAGCCTTTATCTTTAAGAATGTATCATAAGCTATTGCTCTTAGCAGTTTTTTTTTTGTTATTTTCATTTTCAAAAAGGCTTAGAGATTAATGGCAGAATATTACCATAGTGAGACTGTCCTTAATTGTCATAAGGATTGAAAAATGGTGAGAAAGATAAGAAATCTAGTGTTTTAAAATGCCATGTTATATTCTATTACCAATCAAGATATGTATGTATTTGGCCATGCTTGGGTTTGAGCCCAGGAATCAATGTATTTTAAATTGCATGGTGTGTGCCATGCTATGCTCTATGGGGTTCTGTCTTTACAGAGATAAGATGAAGGAATTCAGTGAAGGTAGAGATAAAATAGAGGAATTCACTGTAGGTAGGGACTCATTGTAGAGGTGAGAGACAGTAAAAATGTCTACCAATTAAAAAAAGATTATACAGATTATGACAGCTTTGTGGTATGATCAAAATATATGATGAATGTTTAAATTTTAAAAATTATGGGGCCTGGAGATGGCTCAGCACTTGCCTGGCACTTGCCTGGCAAGTGCAATGGCCTGAGTTCAGTCCCCGGTTCTGAAAAAAAAAAAAAAAATTATACTAAAAGATAAATTGCCATTATTTTCCCCCAAATCCTACCCCTTGCTGTGAGTGCACCTTTTGCATCGTTCTTGCCACTTCCTACAGCAGTTCTGGAAGTCCTCTGTCATGTCTTCGTAAGGCATGATCCAAACGTGCTGCACCCACATGCCACTGAACTGAAAGACAGGTTCGTAAAAAGCATTACAGACAGTCCTCAGCCACCTTATTTACAGGATCTTGAACCATACATCTTCTATCTCTTCTCCAAGGTAAAAATCACCAAGAAAGGCAAATGTGATAAAGCATTTCAGGGTATCGGGGCAAGCATGATGGTGCGACTAAAGATGCTCCCAAGTGAGAACTCCAGAATTGCTCCCGCGGGTGAGAAGCACAAAGTGATCCATGTGTTCCGACTGGGGGAAAATATTCTGAGGGCAAATTCACGACAAAGTGATTTTTATTATCATAATTTTTTTTAAAGGAACAAACATTCATTGTATTTTTGATCCCATTGCACATAGATAAATGATGATAAGGGCCACCATTTTTTGTTCTTTTCTAAGCAGATGGTCATTGAATTCTGAGGAGGTGATGTTGGGGTTGAGAATGAGTGGTAAGGAAAGGACAGGTAGTAGAGAGAATCCCAAAGACATGGATTATATGTGCTCAGGCTTGGATATAGGGAAAGGGTTAATACATTCAACAAATAGAAAGGGGACCACTGTGCACAAAGCATCAGTGAATGGGAGGGTGAATAGCCAATTAGAGTTGAGTTAAAAGAAGATACATTGAATAGGACCTTGTGTTTAGGCCAGGGAAAATAGTTTGATTTTTTTTTTTTTTTTTCTAACAGTGGTGTGGAAACTAGTGAGGATCTTTTGTGTCTTTCACTTTGGAAATTTCATGATTGAACTTCAATTTTAAAATATCATATTTATAATTAACTTTTTTGCTTTTTTAAAATTTATTTTTGAGATAGCATCTCACTGTGCAGTTTAGTCTGGCCTTGAACTCACTTTGTAGCCCAGGCTAGTCTTGAATTCATAATGATCCTCCTGCCTCAGCCTCCCAAATTCTGGGATTATGGTGTGTGTGCCACCATGTCTGGCCCTGTATTTTCCATTTCTGTGCTTTTTGTGGATGACTGCTCTGAGTAGCTTGTGATTCTTCCAGTTTGTTTCATGTGATCTATCTATAGTGTTCTTAGAACAGTGTGACCTGGATGGAACTCTTTTATCCAGGAGGTAGCAGAATGTAGCTCACGTCTGCATAGACTTTGTGGTCTAATTTAGATTTGAATCCTTATTTGGCTCCTCATTCTTATTGGCTTTTACATTAGTTTTGGAATCAGTTTTCTCATCTAGCATGGAATAGCCACATATAAAACAGAAGAATGTTACATGTATTAAATGGAATGCTATGTAAACTGTACTTAACACATGGAGAAGCAAATAAAATTTAGTTTCTTGTCCCCTTTTTCTCTACATTAGAATGATGCCCTTCCTTTCCTTTTTCTTTCTTCCCTTTGTCTTTTCCCACATAAGTGTGCTGGACCTAATAATGTGACTAAGATGTTAATATGCATTGATTATTACATACGTGTGATTGATTATTAACCACATTATTGAGACGTGCAAAGATATTCACAAATTCCCCTAAGATTGCCAGAAATAAGTAATTTCTCTCAAGTCTGTAAAGTTCTGAGAAGAGGTGTAGCCATAGCATAGGGCTGGTAGACCTGAGGCACTGAGGCAGACGTGTGCCAAGTCGTCTTCCAGGTCTTCCACTGTCTACCTAGTTTGAAACAGAAAAGAGTAGTGGCTCATCCACAGGCCCAGAAATACCAACACACAGACCTTAGATTTGTCATTCATTCTTTGTGTGCGTTAAGTTTTCTTTCATTTAATCACTATTTCCCCACTGACAAACTCTGCCAAACGTGAGTTGGTCTAGAATATACAGATTTTAGCAGTACTCCATAGGGAACTAATGTCAGAGTCACCTAGATCTCCTCTTTAGGTTTTGCTTTCCTTACTTAGCGCTGCCTTTGTTTTCAGTTCAGTTTTGCTTTGTGGAGAAGGCTCATATTAAAACCAGTTTGGCACTTTCCCTAATCTCTAGGCTAAACCTAGGAATTATTGCCCCCAATCCCCGAACTGTATCAGGTGGATGCAGTTCTCTCATGGGCTAGATTGTGGGTCCCGAGCTCACTGCAGGAGCCACTGAGTCTGCCCTGCTGCAATTGCTGGTGTAAACTGAGTTGGGAAGGAAGGCCTGTCTTAGTGGGAAATTAGCATGCAGTTTCCAGAAAGGAGGAGCAAGGAAAACTTGGCGGGGTGAAGACCAGGAATGCTTGTGGTGCAACATGTAGGGAGCCTGGAGCCAGCTCAGGGTGGGCAGGGGACAGACATGGGAAGGAGGTCCTGGGTACCCAGAGGGTCTCCCCAAGTTCACACTGCCATTTTCAACTGCCCTTTCTGGTGCTGCTTTCATGCTGCCTGCAAAAATACATGGTGTGACAGAAAGATACAGAGAAAGCTCAAACAAAAATACATTACAGTGAAAGATGTATTACCGTTTATCCCTTTCATATTTTTTGATTTTTGGTTTTTATTCATTGTAATGAGAAAGAATAAAATAACAATGAAACAGTTTCAAAGCAGATTAGTAGGACATTTACAGTAATTGATACATTGCATATTGTTGTCTTTCAGAAGACAAGATGCAGACATGATATCTTGTCTAAAGCATTATTAGTACAAACCCTTCTTAATGAATGAACTAAGAGAAAAGAGCTGTATATCCATCCTATCTTGTGTATACGTTTATCTATCTATATATATGTTTGTATACATATATATTTTTTTCTTAATAACAAAACAGTCCTTTCAGATCCCCCCCCCCCCCCCGGCCACCACTGCCACCAGACACATTTCAACCACACTTATCCCATGTTCTTGTTCTTGCCACTTTCTGGAAGTCCTCTTTGTGAATGTCTGTAGTTGTGCTGTTGTAGCTGCCTCAGTGTCCTGAATCACTTGCAAATGATTACCTTTCATGGCCATTTTGACTTTGAGAAGAGGTAGAGCTGGTGGATAAGGAGACAGGGACACACTGGAATCTCTTTAGGAGCCTGCCTCTCTGTTGGATGGCTTTTGGCAGTGGCTTGTAAAAGCACTCAGGAAAGAGGACTTCCAGAACTGCTTCGGAAAGAGGCAAGAACAGCGGGATGACTGCATTTGTTTGAAGTGAGGAGGAGGATTTTGGAGGGGAATTGAGGGTGGTGTGTCTTTTACTGCAATAAATTTTCAAAAAATTTAAACATTAACTATGTATATTGGCCATACCTCCTACTTTAGGGGAAAACGCTATAAATGATGAACCCAGATTAGGATCGCTGAAGGAGAAATGGCACCTTATTCTTCCTGCAGATACCTCCAGTTTTTCTAGTAGTTCTTTCCTCTCCCCAGCATCATCCTCAGGGGCTCACCACCCCTCTCAGGCTCTGACTTATTATTCTGGGCACCTCTGTCCAACACAGGCAGCTACTGATTGTCCAACACGGGTCAGGTACAGTTCTTGGGACTAGAGGTGTGAGTTGAACAAAACATCCCAGTTCTTAGAGGACTCACAGCCTAAAGCCATTTAAATTAAACATTCAGGCATGTCCCCCACTCCCAGGGCTTCTCATTATATTGTCCCAGCTGGTCTCTAAACTTCCAGGCTCAAGTGGTCCTTCAGCCTTCCCCTCAGATCAAAGGGCTCAACTCAATAAAAAAAGAGAAGAAAAGTGGAAACTTCTGTAGAAAGTGAAGGCTTAAGGTCCCTCCTAAAGTCTTCCCCCAAATCTAAGTATTTTCCTGCCACCTAAAATGTAATGACTTTTCTTAGTTGGTTTCTTTTACTCTTTCCCCAAGCATGTATTTAGAAAAGTGAAGGATTTGTGATTTTGTTTTTTAAACGTAAGTAATAGCGGCTAATGCCTATTGGGTTACTGGTATGTTTTAGACTATTTTATATTTTATAGAAATTATAATATTTAAACTCAACAATTCTAAAGGTAGGTACTATGGGCATTCTGTATATTTTTTATTTTTATTTATTAATATATTTTAGTATAGGGTCTACAGGGTCTCACTACATAGATCGGACTCATAGTGATCCTCCTGTTTGCAGCCTCTCAAGTGCAGGGATTACAGGCGCGTGCCCCCACACCCAGTCAACACGCCCCTGGGAGTGGGACCAGCTGTGCATGCCAGGGACCAACCCCTGCCCCTCTCTCTGCCTAAGCAGGTGTTTTAGCCCAGTGAGCTATCCGGCCAGCCCTGGTATTCTGTTTGTTTGCAGTGTTCTTGATCATCAAACCCACAGGCTCAGAAATAGCACACAAGTGTGCTGATGTCCAGCCACACCCACACCCTTTCCTCATCCCCCTTTCTCTCTCTCTCTCTCTCATCCTGAGGATTGGACTCCAACCCTCCATGCTGAGCTGCATCCCCAGTTCCCCTGCCTTTTTTTTTTTAAGTGTTCAGATAGGATTTCATTAAATTGCCCAGGTGGGATTCAAATTTAAGATCCACCTGGTGGTGGAAGTACAGGCATGTGCCTCCATACCTAGCTCATTTATTATTATTATTTGGTGCTGGAGATTGAATTCAAGGCCTCATGCAAACCAAACACTTATTCTACCATTGGCTTACTTCCAGAGCCCATCTTATAGCTGAAGAAGCAGCTTCAGGAAAGTGAATAACTTGCTCAGGTTTATATAATAAATGGTGGAAGCTTCTGTGTAATTTTAACGCAGTTTTTTTTCCTACTGTTTGGGGATATAGTACAGGTATGTTAGTATATACAGAACCATCCTGTTGTTTTCTGTAGTCTTTATTTTAACTTTTAGTATATTTACATTCTAGTGTGGAGTTGGGTAGGTACATAGGTACATGACACATCCTAATCCCCCCCCTTTTTGTTATGGGGATTGAACTCAGGACCTTGCACTTGGCAGGCAAGTGCTTATTCTACTGAGCTGTCTCCTAAAATCTCTTCTTTCTGCTGCCCTCATCTCTTGATCCCCTTCTTATTTGAGAAACATCTGTCTTCCCACTTCTTGTTATCTTTTATTGTGCTCTTTGCATTTTGGGTTTCTCATATAAGAAAAACTAAAACTATATGATATATAAAATTGTATATTACACTTATGCCTGCATGTCTAATTTATTCTACTTTATGGTCTCACAAGTGTGTCCTTCTGATTATGAAAAATGTCACATATAAATTTATAGAAAATAGCATAGTTTTCCAGTTATAGCTGGTCTTGCTTTGTGTATGCAGCTGGCCTATTCTGAAGCCATTCTTAGATGTTATATTTTAGCATATATAAATACCTAAGTATGTGTCCCTAAAAGAAATGACTCCAAAAATCCCTACCATTACCACTCCTTAAAAAAATTGCTTATCATCAATTTCTATTCAGTACTCAAATTTCCCCAATTGTTTTATATTTCTGGAATAGCTTTCTTAAAAACGGAATCAGGCCAGGTTTTTACACTGCATTTTGTTAGTCTGTCTCTTAGATCTTTTAATACATTTTGCTTCTCACCAGAACAAAGGTCCTCCTTTCTCTATGGCAAGAATGTTGGTATTTAATGAAGGCTTCAACCATAAGCATTCTGTCCCCAAGGAGCTGTACCTTGATTGCCAGAGATATGATTTGTCTAGGCTTATAAATATATGTGCTCTTTGAATGTTTCCATGGTTACTTAGACCAAGAGAGCAAAGTATTTATTTAAAGAACAATATAAATTAATTATTCAACTTAATCTGCCCTGGGAAGTATTCGAGTTCCAGTTATTGAGTTGTCTAGGGTTATTATTTTATTTCCAAGGTTTTTTTTTTTTTTTTGGCGGAACTGGGGATTGAATATTTCCAAGGTTTTTGATCATTTTGCGAGGGACATTGTTTTGGTGGACCTAGTTTATTATGGTAGCTTTGGTTGATTTCAGTGTTTATTGAGGCTCTTGTATCTGCATTGTCCAGCGTAGCTGACATAGGACTTGCTACAATGGATAGTGAAAATACATATTTTTATTTAAAAAAAAAAAAACAACTTTTTTCTTTTTTTAAAAATATTTTAAATAAAAAGGAAAATAAACATATAGAGTTTCATAGAATCATTCTGTATAAGAAAGTCAGGCTTCAAAGAATTTTCATCGTAAAATCAAGTAGGAGATTCTGTGTTTAGTGAATGTGAAATAAGTACCTGAGCGTGTTAACTAGAGGTAGATGCATAAGACTGCGTTTTCCCAAATGCACATGTGCTTGAGTTTAGTAATATTGGAAAAGACTTTCATTACTAATTAAAATTTCTGCTTTTGAAAATTATATGGCTTAATAAAACTTTAAAAAGTAAGTGTGGTCATATGTGCATGACATTTTTTCTCAGTACAACAATTATAGTAGAGGGCTGGTGAGATAGCTCCACGGACTAATTGATTGCTTAGGCAAGTTCAGAGAATGGGGTTTGATCCTTGCACCACAGAGCATGCCAGCCCTGCCTCTGGGTGCGCTGAGTTGACCCCCGAGATCCGGAGTGTGGTGCACACCCGTAATCCCAACACTGGGGAGGCCAAAAACAGGAGGATTAATGTGAGTCTGAGTTGTGTAGTAAGAACCTGTACCAAATATATAATAATAATATTTACAGTAGAAGATGCTTTCACTTTAGTTGATATAAGGTACTAACCTAAGGTGAGCTCCCCACTGTAATGTCGTAGTAGGGTCTGTGAGTCAGACCTGCTGTGCAGTCTTTCTCCCTATGCAGAGCCTCCTAGTGAAAGGGCACACATTCCTGGCTAAATTTGGCTCCTTGAGAGGAAGAGCAGTAGTATTAGCTTTACGCCCTCGGCTCTTACCTTACTATGGATCATTTTCTTTTGTTGTTCTCATAAGCCATTTGTCTACATGGGAGATGTTTTGCATGATGTTTGTGCTTACTGAACTTTAGGACAATGTCATTTGAGTTGCTGAAATTGAGACGATGTTAAGATAAGAAAATGTCAGTTCATTTCAGCTGGAACAAAGCCTTGAAGGAAGAGTTTGGTTTGACTCATGTTACAGCCACGTGTTGGCTAAGCAGAGAGAGCTGCTGAGACCAGTTATGGCCGACCTGTGGAATGCTGGGAAGCCAACCCTGGGAAACCTTAGCCTGGAAAGAGTACAGCACCTCCTTCGTGTTTGGGCAAAAGCTGAAAAGTTCAATAAGCCAGGAGGGAAACTGGGATTCTTTGTGCAAGCATTTTACAATAATGGTTTCAAACTGCATATGTTTTACCACTTCTGACACTTGGGTGTCCAACATTGGTTTTTCTTCACATCACAGCAGCTATTTTGCTTACAGCCTTTTGCTACAGAAGGAACTGAAAGAAGCCGTGTGTGCCATTGTGTCCCCTACCCCCCTGCCCCTGCACTGAAGAGTGAAGCTAGAAAGGTCTGAACTAAATCTTGGGCCTGTTTTATATTTTCAGTTTAAGACCGGGCCTCACAAAGTTGCAGACTGACCCCAACTTGTGTTCCTCTTGACTCCCAAGTGGTTAGGATTGCCACCCTGCCTCACCCACCTGAAGTGTGTGTTTTACCCAAAAGTGCTCAGTGAGGTAATGGCAGGGAGCTTTAGAACTCATTTCTGACCCTGGTTTAAGTCCATGGTGTCATTGTTTCTTAGCTACTTGATGACATGAGCAGGCTTACTGCTCTCGATCCTCTGCCTCAGACATGATGCTGGCAGTTTTATTTATTTTCTTAAATGTATTTAGTACAGAGTCTACAGGGTCTCACTACACAGATCCAATTCATAGTGATCCTCCTGTTTTCAGCCTTCCGAGCGCTGGGACTACCCAATCACCATCTCAGCGCACCGCAGGGGTGGGGCTGGCTGGCACACCAGGGATTGAACCCTGGCCACTATACTCTTCCTAAGCAGGCTCTTCAGTCCCTGAGCTGGCTGGCCCTTGGTAGTTTTATGATGAATGAAAAGTAACGCAAAAGATTTTATTTCAGCAGATTTTGTGCTGAGCAAGTGTTTATTGCTTCCTTTTGTGTGTGGTTATTTGGAAAGAAAATCCTTGCACTTGATACACCAGATTTCTGTTCACAACGTATCAGACCTTTCCTTTATAATCTCGAATATCTTTTGGAAATATAAAACATTGAAGGAACTGCTTTCAAATTTACACCATGTAGAACAAGTAATTTATATCGAGACTTTTTTTTTTTGACTCATTCAAGCCATCGAATTTTATGTTAACTTTTTTCTTAGTAGAAATTTAGAATTGTGTGTAAACTCTTTGAAATATAGTTAACCTGTAGTGTAGTTGCCTACATTCTAAGATCCCTTAAGGTTAATCTCAGTTTGTCCAGTTTACTCCAGACAGGTGAGGGGCCTTGGTGTGTGGGTCTGTTGGCTTCATAAGCAAGACATTTCTAGGTGACATGATCTCATCTGGAGCCAGAGAGACTTCAGGGTAATTGGAATGTGTTGCGTATGAAGCCCTGCTATCTTTTACAGACAATAATTTTGATTAGACGTTTGAGTCTACTCTCGTATGATCCATTTTATTTCTTTAGCTCCAGGGCTGGCAAGATAGCTCAGTAAACTAAGCGCCTGCTTAGGCGAGCAGGGCCTGCGGTTCAATGCCTGGCACCACATGCTGCCCCAGCCCTTCCCCCAGGTGCGCTGAACTGGCCCCCGAGACTGGGCATGGTGGCACACCTGTAGTCCCAGCACTGAAGAGGCTGGGACAGGAGGATCACTATGAGTCCGAGCTACATAGTGAGACCTGTACCAGGTATTAAAAAAAAGAAGAAAGTAACTTATTTCTTTAGCTTCAGATTTTCAGTTAAAGTTAATGAATTTTGGGGGCTGGGGAGATGGCTCAGTGGAATAAGCGCTTCCCTGGCAAGCACAAGGGCCTGAGTTCAATCCCTGGTTCCACCAAAAAAAAAAAAAAAATTATAAAGTTAATGAATTTTAAATGATGCTCGAAATAGTAAAGCTTTTTGCATTTCAGATACTGGATTTGGGAAAAGTTTAATCTAGAAAATAGATCACCTATTTTTGTTCAGATACTGTCAGTTACTGGCCAGTGTCTTTCATATGTCCTTGATTTCTTGCCCAAGAGGGATTTGCAGTGATTTAAGGGGCATTGCAAATGTCCCTTTGAAATGGCAAATGATTAACTCTGCAGTTATTTTGAGTGAGGATATATTATTTAGTGATTATATTTGAAATCATTTTGATTCATCCTTTGAAATGAGAGGGACAAAATGGAAAAGATTATGAAAATTTTATATTAAATCTTTAAAATCTTGATATATTAAAGCTTTAGCATCATGTTAGTTTTGAGAACCCAAAACTTTGTTTTAAATTGCTTTTTGTTATTTTTAGTATAAACATTCAGGTCTTTTTGTTTAGCAGAAAGAGAAGGTCTTGTCAGGCATATTGGTATGCATCTGTGATCCCAGTACTCTGCTGAGAAAGGATTCTCAGTTTGATCTTAGCTTTCGAAACTTAAAAAAGTAGAAAGGAGGTGGGGCTGGAGAAGGGGAGAAGGTCTTAATGAGAGAGAGCCTTAACATTTCTCTTTTCTACCCTTAGGCTATTTTTACTTTCAAAACATCTGTTTAAAAACATTACTATATTTAAAAATTATTATGTTGAAACATTATTAATTGTAATTGTTATTATTTTATGGAACTGAGTATTGAACTCAGGGTTCTATACATTGTGCTATGTCTTTAGGCCTTTTAGAAGTTCTTCTTTAATTTTTATTCAATTTTTCTCAGTAAATTGCCCAGTTTGGGATCCAATTTATAATCTTCCTGTCTCAGCTTCCTGAGTAGCTGGGATTATAGATGTGTGCCACCTTCCCCAGCTAAAAGCATGATTACCTAAACAGTTAGAAGAAGCATTTTCAGGGTGGATCCCTGAGCTACACCCTAGTCCCACAAGTTTTTGGGGTTTTTTTGTGTTAGGGGTTTAATCCAGGGGATTGAGAATGCAAGCAAGTATTCTGCTGTTAAGCTACCCTTACCCCACGACATCGGGTTTTGAGGTTCCAGCTTTTCTTTGTTAACATGATACTTAAAATGTTTTAGCTGTTGATAGATTTCAGTTTTAGTTCTAAACTCCTTCCATTCTGTCTGTTCAGGCAACAGAGTTACATTGCCAAGTAATTGTCTGTAATTTAATGAGTTAGTTAATTAACTGTCTCCTGTAGAAGTCAAGTACTGACTCCTAGTAGAAAAGAAGAATTACCCCCATAGCTATCTGTTTTCTCTTTCAGTTAAAATCGAGTTAAAGTAGACTGGGAGAGTTGGGTGAAACACTGGCCAAGTCCCTCAGGGTGAGTGGCTCTCTGGCATCATTTATAACTCTAGATACTGGCAAAGCCTGTTTCACTTCATGTCAATGAAAGCATTTGTTTTCATTGTTGGCTGCTGTGTCCTTGGTGGCTTGAGCCCAGGTGACCGACTTTGTTTCCTGAGAATTTTAAAGTTAATGTTTGAAAGACGGGCATGGTGGCGCAGGCCTGTAATCCCAGCACTCGGGAGGCTGAGGCAGGAGGATTGTTGTGAGTTCGAGACCAGCTTGAGCTACAAAGTGAGCTTAAGGCCAGCCTGAACTGCATAGTGAGACCCTGTCTCAAAAAGACAAAAAAAAAAAAAAAAAGAATGTTTGATGCTGGGGATGCCTGTAATCCCAGCACTTGTGAGGGTTGAGGCAGGAGGGTCATCAGAAGTTCGAGGCCGGAGCTGGCCAAATAGCTCAGTGGATTAAAGTGCCTGCAAGCAGACAGGAGGACTAGAGGTTCAGGGTTCGATCCCTGGGCCAGGCCCCCTGAGTACACTGAGATAGCAATTGAGACTGGGTGTGGTGGCACGCACCTATAATCCCAGCACTTGGGAGGCTGTAAGCAGGAGAATCACTGCAAGTCTGAGCTAGTAATGAGACCCTGAACACCCTGTAGACCCTTCCCTAAAATACAGAAAAAAGAAAAAGTTTGAGGCTGGCCTGAGTGACATAGTGAGTTCAAGGCCACGCTAAACTACATCTCTGGCTCAAAAAAAGAAAAAAGGATAGAGAGAAATTAAGTGGAGTGGTTATACTGACGATCAAATTCAGGTGCTAGTGATTTGCCAAAATTTTAAAAATAATAACTTTAAAATGTTTTCACTGTTCGCTCTCCTTGTTTGTCGTGTGCTAATGAAAGCAATCAGTTCTCCAGCAGCTGTGACGGGAGCACAGGGCCGCCATAACCCGTTATCTAGTATCTGCTTGTTTGCTTTTAGGTTTTCATTCCTTATAATTTGTCACAGAAGCCAGATCCGGGATTCCTTGTCAAAAGATGTGAGCGCTTTTATGGTTTGTCATGGTGTGTACATGTACTGTGTGTGTGTGAGTACAGCTAAAGTATTGTTTGAAAGGGGTGAATTTGAAAAAATGACACATTCACAATAGTATAAATAATGTACCAATCATGAAAAAAGAAATGGCTCAGAATTTTATATGTACACAGCTGGGTATATATTTATATGTAGTAGCGCACATGTGTGTATGTACATATATAGGGTGCTTATTATGCATAAAACATCTCTAGAAAGATACATATAAATGGATTGCCTCTGGTCTGGGGAATTGAGTAGCACAGAGGTTGTATCATGCTTTTTCACTAAGTATCTTTTGAATTTTGATTATTATGAATGCATTGCTAAAAAAGAATGCATACAGCCCAGGGCTATTAACAATGGTGTGTTGCACCTGATTTTCTCTTTTAACTGCCTTTGTCTGGACTAGGGTGAGAACCTCTTGCTTGGATTTGGGCCGCATCCGGGCTTGCTTTCCCTGCCCTGGTCATCTCCTTCTGCCCCTCTTGCTGGGTACATTGTTGCCAGGGCTAGCACGGGTCGGATCATTTCTTTCCCCTCCCCCCAAATGTTTTGGTGGCATCCCATGGCTCCCAGAAGAAAGTTCAGACTGTTCTGTTTGGCATTCAAAGCATTCCACTGTTTGGTCTTAAACTGCCTTTTCAGTTTTGCTTTCTGCTGCATATCTTTGTGTACAGCTTGAACATTCCTTATTCAAAAAGTTCAAATCTGAAATGCTTTGAAAGTCGAAAGTTTTCAACTGCTGATTTGTGGATACAGGTAGAAAAATTCACACTTGACCTCATATGATGGGTGCACTAAAAAATTACATGAAATTATGTAATTATGGTGTATATATGTACTGTATGTGTGTGCATATGGCTAAAATGATTTTTGAAGGGACTGAATTTGAAAAAGTGACACAGGGCTGGCCAAATAACTCAGCAGATTGAAGCACCTGCTTAGGCAGACCCAGCAGCAAGGGGTTTGATCCCCACTGTGCTGTACTGGCCCCGCCCCAGGGACACACTGAGGCTGTGATTGAGACTGGGGGTGATGGGGTACCCCTGTAATGCCAGCTCTTTGGGAGGCTGAACATAGGTAGATCACTATAAGTCCGATCTATGTAGTGAGACCCTGTAGATCCTTACTAAAAATTAAAAAGAAAGAAACTAAAAAGCGACATTTTCACAATAGTACAAATAATGTGCCAATCATGAAAAAAGAAATGGCTCAGAATTTTATATATACATGATTGGGTATATATTATATATAATAGCACACATGTATGTATATACATATATAAGATGCTTCTTTATGCATAAATATTACATAAAATTACCTTAAAGAAGTTGGAGGTGGTGGTGTATGCCTGTAACCCCAGTACTCAAGTGGCTGAGACAGGAGAATCATCATGAGTTTGAGGCCAGCCTGGATATGTAGCCCAAGGCCAGCCTGAACTGTAAAGCAATGCCATGTCTAAAAAAAAAAAAACCTGGGCCAGGGAGATAGCTCAGCAGCTTAAGCACCTTCCTGGTATGCATAAGGTCCTGAGTTTGATCCCCAGTACAAAAAAAGGAAAAAACAAAACAAAAAAAACGTAATGAACCATGGCCATATATGTGCCAATAATCCAAACATCCCCAAATTCTGAAATCCAAAATATATCTGGACCTAGGCATTTTTTATTATGGGTTACTTAACCTTATTTCTCTCTTTTGTATTCTCTAATATGAAATACACAAATTTATTTTATACTGGACAGGGAGCCATTACAAGAGACAGAGCCATTACAAGAGATAGAGACTCTTGTAATCTCTTCCACCTCTTACTCTGTTCCCTCCCCACACAAAAAAAAAAAGAAAAAAAAGTTTTCTTGTTGCTATATTTGTTCACATTGAATTTCCTTTCAATTAAAAACTACCCTATCTTTATTCACAGTTGAAATTGGATTTTACTTTCTCTTTCCACCTGTTCTTAGCATAGTACATTTCTCCCATAGTGTATTTCCTGTAGTACACTTTGTCTCATGCCTATTTATTTTTTACACTGGAGATTGGACTGAAGGCTTTTGCATTGAGCTATATCTCTAGTGCTTTTTTATTTTGAGACCCAGCCCTGCTAAGTTGCCCAAACTGGCCTTAAAGCTGTGGTCCTCCTGTCTCAGCCTTCTAGAATGTTGGGCGCACACCCAGCTTCATATTCTAATTATTGGTTGACTTGTTAGTCTTTTTAAGACTGGGTTTCCCTATACATTTTGAGTTGGCCTTGAACTCCCAGAAGTATTCCTGCCTCAGCCTGTTGAGTGCTGGGATTACAGGCATGCACCACCATGCCTGGATTTTCAGTCTTTAAATTTTATTTTAGACTTTTTGAGTTGTAGTAATCTCCCTACCTCTCTACTGTGTCATTCTCCATTTCTGCCTGTCCTTCACTGGTGGTTTTGTGGTCTTGATGGAATATGTCTAATTGTTATATATTAGAGAAGACGGAGGGAAGATGCAATTGATAGGGATTGGTAGAATCCATCCACTGTTGGTATTAATATCTTATAGTTAGCGTTTTCTTCTGTGTCTACAGTCATATAGCTTTGAAACATTAAAGATTATTCTGTCTTCATTATACATGTGTGAACCACCCAGAAGTCTAGAGAAGCAGGGATTTGGCTGAGAACTCAGAGCAAGTTAGTGATCAAGCCAAAATTTAACCCAACACCTTTTCAGGAATGGCTTTTGCAGAGAGAGAATAACTCATTTTGGGATGAGATTTGATATCACCTTTGATAGCATCAGTTACTAAACAGTGTCCAACCTGGCTTATTTCTTAGGCATCTTGGTGTTTTTCAGAGTAAGACAAATAAAATATGTTTCAGTAAGTGTAGTGGTTATCATATTTGCCTGACAAATATAACATTTCTGATTTAATTCTCTCCTAATTGAGGTGGCTTGGTTTCACTCAATTCTCACAGCAACTAAAATACTTAGCTAAAGAACAAGCCAGGGCCAGGGAGATGGTGCAGTGGAATAAGCACTTCCCTGGCAAGTGCAAGAGCCTGAGTTCAATCCCTGGTTCTGCAAAAAAAAAAAAAAAAAAAAAAAAAGAACAAACCGACAACTCTTGCTCTGCTCTTCTCAATTTTATGTCTCAGAAACAACTCCTACAAACTTTTAGTGATTTATTTCGTTCTTGTAATTCTGCTGTTTCTAGACCTCTCTCTCTCTCTTGCTCTCTTGGCAGAACTGGGGATTGAACTCAGGCCCTTGTGTTTGCCAGGCAAGCACTTATTCTACTAAACGATCTCCCTGGCCCTGGACCAAACAAAGCAAAACTACCTCAGTAGTTGAGGATGTAGCTTCCTTCTACTACTACTTCCCTCATTTTTCTCATCCTCCATTCTCCTCAGCACACTTATACTTCTTATTAAGGTAGTATGTGGCATCTTCATTGTTATAATTGCCAATACTGTTTAAACCTAGTCATGCATTATATTTCTTATTTTTGTACAATAAAATACTTTTTGTAGTTAAAACATTGTCAAAATTTTTATTTGCTCATTTATTTGTATACCTGCTACTGATTCGCTAATGTAACAGATCTTAATGTGGTGCCTACTATGTGCCAGGTGTTACCTTTGGTGTTTGGAATATGTTAGCAAATAAACTAGGCAAAGGTTCTTTCCCTTGTGCACTTTATGGGAGACAGTAAGATACATAAAACAGTATGGTAGGCAGGAATAAATGCCAAAGGAACAGCAGAGAAGCAGAGCAGTGGCAGGTGGTTAGGAGTTGAGGCACAGGCATGGGTTTTAGTATTAAACAGAGTGGTAAGGAGTGGTAATAGAGTGGACACATCCTTAGTAGCCAGTGCCTTGGATAACCATCCCTTCCACTTTCCCTGTGGCTTTGCTTCCTGCCTGCTAGAATCAGGATTACATGCTGAGCTGTCCTGAATTCCCTTGGATGACTCCCCAGGTTGCATGATTTGTTCTGTGTCCCACATCTTCCTTTAACTCAGTTCCCTCCCTCTCTTTAAAACATTTTCCTATAGCTTCCAGAGAGAGGGTTTGTGCAAGCAGAAGGTATCATGAGCATAGATCTCTTCAAGAACTTTTAGCCTAACCATACCTCTGAAGAAGGTTTGGCTCAGTTCAGAATTCTTGAGTTGGAAAGAATTTCCCACAGGATTTCCAAGGTCTTACTCCATTGTCTTTAAGCTACTAGTGTTACTACTGAGGTGTACAGTGTCTGTGATTCATGATTCTTTCTGCATGTGACCTGGGTTTCCTTTCTTTTTCCAATCTTGTTTCTTTTATTTTAACTTAAGTTTATATATTGGTACATTTTAAGTATACGTGATGATCACATTCATTATAGGGAATTTGTACATGTACATGATATATCTTGATTCTTTTTTTGTTTCCTTCTCCTCCTTTCAACTCTTCTTTCACTCCTTATTTATAAAAGCTTTGTTTCCATTTTTCTTCCTTTGTTTTTTCTTTTCCCTTCCTTTTTTTCCTCCTCTCCCTGCCATAATTCCCCTTACCATTTGAACATTTTCTTCCTATTTCACAATATCTGTTATACATTTTGGTCCTTATTTCACGTTCAGCTTCTCATGCCAGAGAGACAATGTGGTGTCTACACATGTGTGTCCTGTTTATTTCATGAAAAGAGTGTGACCTCATGGTGCATCCTTTTACCTAGAAATGTGACCTGGTTTTTCTTCTAGAAAAATTTTAGGATTTTTCTCATTATTCAGGGTTCTGCAATTTTATGATGTTGGACCAGCGCCTAATGGAGTTTTTTTTTTTTAAATTTTTTGTGCTTAACATTTAATGAATTCACTAAGCACCTGCTTAGGTAAGCACAGGGACTGGAGTTCGATCCCTGTCACCACATGCCGCGCTGGTCCCGCCCTCAGGCGTGGTAAGCACTGGCCAAGTCCAGGCATGGGGGGGGTGTGCTTGTAATGCCAGCACTGGGGAGGCTGAAAACAGGTGGATCGAGTCAGCCTGAGACCAAACTGCATAGTGAGACCCTATACCAAATACATTTTAAAAAAATTCATAAACTCTTCTCAGGAAGTTTTCTGATCTTACTGCTTTGTTGGCTGACAGAAGTACCTACATCTTCTGCATCTCAAGGAGGAGGGCCTTGGTGGTTAATGTTTGATCATGCCAGAATACACTGAATTTATTGAGTTTATTTAATAGGCAGCATATTATTACTACCTTAAAAATTATTGATAGGTCGAATGTGGTATGGTGAAAGCCTATAATCTCAGCTCTTGGGAGGTTGAGGCAGGAGGAGTGCTGTGAGTTTGAAGCCAACTTGAATTGCATAGTGAAGTACTCTCTCAAAAAAAAAAGAAATCATTAATATAAAATAGGATGTTTTAATTTGTTTCTTCATTCCAGCTACTGGAACTAGAAACAAATGGAAGGTCTTAAAAAAAACAAGTGGAAGGTCTTGTTTGTTTTTCATTCATTTCTCTTCTCAGTTTTGTTGGCAGACTCTATCTCCCTCTCCTCCCACTCTTTTTTTTTTTTTTTTAATTTTTTTGGCAGGCTCAGGGCTTGAACCTACCTCCTCCCACTCTGTACACAGGAAGTCTCCGGGCATCTACTGCAGGCTGTTTTCTTTCAGGCCCTTACCTCCCTTTCGCTTTTCTTAGTCTTTCTGATATCTGTTATCTGTCACTTAACATTTAATGAACTCACTAAGCACCTGCTTAGGCAAGCACAGGGACTGGAGTTTGATTCCTGGCACCACATGCCGTGCTGGCCCCACTGCTGGGTGCATTAAACACTGACCGAGTGTGGGCTTTTCTTAGTCTTTCTGATATCTGTTATCTCTCAGTATTTGTATTTTTGAGATTAAAAATGTTCACATAACAAAAACTTCTCCATTGTAACCACTTAAATGTGTGCAACTCAAAGTCCAGTAGTGCAGTCAGTTAATGTGAGCTACTTATAAAAGTATTCAACTCCCATTTTTTTAGAGTACATTTACAGTGTTGTGTGACCGTCAGCATTGTTTAATTCTAGAACATTTTCTTCATTCCCCAAAGAGAAATCTTATATCCATTAAACTGTTGGTCCCTATGTCCTCCTCCTGGCAAACAATTCTACTTTCTAATTCTGTGGATTTGCCTGTGTTGGGCAGTTCATATAATGGGATCCTATATGTGCCTTTTGTGGTTGTGTTTAGCTCATTTCACTTTGCGTATTTGTAAGGCTTATCCATGTGAGAGGACATAGCATTGCGCTGTGTTCTTAGATCAGCCTCTTCAGGTTTGATCGTTCACTCTACAGGCAAAAATTTGGCATTCCTTATTGCTACTTGATTTTACTACTGGGCTCTTTCCCTTTTCATAAAACATTTGGTGGCTACACAATGATATTGAATAATTTAATTTCATTGTAAAATTAATGATAATGTTTCATATACACTATTGGTTTATTTTTTAGTATGCGAGTACTGAGGTTGATGGGGAACATTACATGACACCAGAAGACTTTGTGCAGCGCTATCTTGGACTATACAATGATCCTGATAGTAACCCAAAGATCGTGCAGCTGCTGGCAGGAGTAGCTGATCAAACCAAGGATGGGTAAGGATCTTCATGTACTTTCTGAAAACTAATGCTTTATAATACAGCATTGAAAATTAAAAACCCTGGTTTGGGGAGGTAGCTCAGTAGTCTAAGTGCCACTGGACTGCTATGCAGTCCGAGCTGCGTAGCAAGACCCTGTACCAAATATGTAAAAGATTTAAAAAAATTAAAAACCCTAAGTTTTACCTATGCATATCTGCAACTTTAATATTAGTAAACCGTGTCTTTGAAGCTTGTAAAACTAATGTTACTGCTATTGGCAACAGTACTTACATTTCTTTCTTCTTGAAAAGAGTGACATGGGGAAAACTGTTTCATATTGAATAATTGTAACAGGATGGGTTCCAGAAAACTGTGTTCATTCGCTCAATAAATACTGGAGGCCTGCTGTGTTTCACCGGGCCTCTTGATGCTAAACTATATCAGTGAATGAACTACTCAAATGTAATAAACAAAATAGAACAATAAATTATGGCATGTTAGGGGATGTATAAGTACTATGATGAAAACTAAGACTTTAGGAAGTATTTATTTGTTTATTTGGCAAACACATTTATTTGGCAAACACATTTGACAGTGTTAGGCCTGATAAGTGCAAACAAATAAATTGAATTTTCTGGCTTTTAGAAGAAGCTCATAGCCTGGTGGGAAAGAAGATGCAAAGAAAGGAAAAGGTAGCCTTTTCTGGATGTGTAGGGCAAGTATGGGAGGTACCCAGAAAGCATGACTAACTCTGTTGAGTGGTCAGGACAGCACCATAGAAAAGGGGAGAGAGGAGCGAGAACTGTCAGAAAGAATAGGAACTTGTGGTAGCTGGGCGGGTAGCGAGGAGGATTCTGGGAAAGGAGGTAGGTGTGGCATGAAACGTGAATCTGTGCTTGTGTGCTTGACAGCAGCCTTAAGGGCAGGTCTGGTAAGGCATGAGGATCTGGGGGTTGAACCACAGCATCCTGAGCCTGATTGTTTTTCTAAGCAGGCACTTAAGTGAGCTAATGGGCCAACCCCTATTATGATTATGATTATTTTATGTATTTGGTACAGGGTCTCACTGTGCAGCTTGGGCTCTTAGTGACCCATCTGTTTTCAACCTCCCCAGTGCTGGAATTACAGGTGTGTGCCACCATGCTGGTCTCAGTGACATGCTGGGGACCAAACCCTGGTCCCTGCACTTGCATGAGCTATCTCACCGGCCCCCACCATTATGTTTATTGAAATTGTATAGGGCTATTACTTTCTTAGTTTTATTTTATTAGTTACTTTCTTGTGGCTTGGATACAGTACTCAACATGCACGACTTAAAGGAGGAGAGGTTTTATTTATTTATTTGTAGTTCAGGGAAGGGTCTACAGGTTGTTCAGGGTCTCACTACTAGATCAGACTCATAGTGATTCTCCTGTTTACATCTTCCCCAGAGCTGGGACTACAGGGTGCACCACCACTCCCAGGCTCAATTACCATCTCAGTGCGCCCCGGGGTGGGGCCGGCACAGCAGGCCTGGGATCGAACCCCTGGCCCCTGCATCTGCTTGCAGGTGCTTTAATCTGCTGAGTTATTTAGCCAACCCTGAGGAGAGGTTTTTTTGGGCTCACAGTTAGAGGCCTCAGTCAGCTGGCTCCAGAGCAGGATAGCATGGGGGAGGAGAACTGCTCATGCATGGTGACCAGGAGGCAGAGGGAAAAGAGGAGCAGGGGAGGGTGAGGAACCCTTCCGGGCTGCTTCTCCAGAGGCCAGAACCCCTCCTGACCTCAGTCACCTTCCCAACACTCTGCCTCTGAGCACTGAGCCTCTTGGAGGACACTGAGGTATAATTTGTAACAGACTGTATTATTTCAAAGTGAATGCAGTATGTGCACGAGTTCCATAAAGAAAAAATTGGCTTGCAGTTTTAAGTTACGTCCTCAAACCTCTAAGGGCCCAGGATCTTTATCCTACTTGTAGAGGTGCTTATGTGAAAAACTACGCAGAAATGAATCTTTAAGAATTATTACCATTACCACAGATATAATCAGATCAATAGATTGGAGTCGGAAGTCTAGTTAGGTGACTATTGCAATGGTGAAAATATCTAAGTTTTGTAAGTCCAAGACTAATTCTGTATTCTTTTTGCTTTTTTGTGAGACAGTCTTGTTATATAGTTCACACTTGCCTTGGGTTCACTGTGTATTCCAGGCTGGCCTTGAATTTGTGGTGACTCTCCTGCCTCTTCCTCCCAAGTGCTGGGATTATAGGTGTTCATCACTATGCCCAGCTCTGTATCATTTTTATTATTCTACAGAGACTAGAATAGTATATGAAACATATGACAACAAATGTTTGTCAAATAAATATTTTATGAGTTAGAAAGATTCTGAGTGGCAAGTGTTAGAAATGTAGTACTTTTATCTATTCTCCAAAAATGTCCATCAGTTACTAAGTCAGTGGACATTTGGTCATAGAGTCTCAGAAGTAATTAGGTAATAAGGCCTATGAGAATTAATTATATTTAATCAGAATTTCTTCTTCACAATGATTAAAGGTAACATATGCATTTAGTTCTTTTAGAAGTTGTCATTGGGATAGTTATTAATTTGACTGAGAGCTGCTTTTGGAATATTTGTGTCTTTTCAAATACTTCCTTTCGTGGCCATCTGTTCTTGTCCATCTCAGGTGTGTATCTTCTCTAAAGCTTTACGTGGTTCTCATAGGCTGAGCTGCATTGTTAAAATAGGCTGTTTTTCTTGTGGTCAAGTGGACTCAAGGACTTAAATTGCCAGAGTAGAATAGATCAAAGACGTGTTTTATGAGTAGAAGATCTAATAAGGTTAAGTAACATCGACTTTAGAAAATTGTTTTACTTTTTAAAAGGCAAGTGTGTTCTGCAATTTTTTTTTTTTTTTTTTTTTTTTTTTTTGTCTTTTTGAGACAGGGTCTCGCTATGCAGTTCAGGCTGGCTTTAAGCTCACTTTGTAGCTCAGGCTGGTCTCAAACTCACAACAATCCTCCTGCCTCAGCCTCCCGAGTGCTGGGATTACAGGCATGTGCCACCACGCCCGGCTTGCAAATTTTAATAACTTTTAACATTTCCTCTCTTTTTCCTCTTTGAAGTCATGCAGAATGGTATTGGGTGGAAAATCTGGTTTGTAAGTGATCAGTTTTCCTGTTGCTAGGACAAAATACCTACAAATCAAGGAAAGAAGGGTTTAACTTGGCTCTCCATTTCTGGGGATCTGGTCCTTGGGCAGGTGGCTCCAAGGCAAAATATTGTGGCTTAATGGGGTGGTGGTGGGGGACACCACAGTTACTGTAATCTGAGCAGTCAGATTACCGCTGGGGAACATGGCAGGGAACCAGGGACCAGGCATGGAATGTGGACCTCCGTGTCGCACTTCCATGGCAAAGCACCCATAAATGTGCTTTTCTAATCTTCTAGACAGTCCAAGCCAGTCAAGTTTAATGCTCACATAGAGTTATGTCATAACAATTATAAATGAATGTATGGAACATGTCAATTTTATTTGTAGAAGCAGAGAAAGGTGGATTTGTTTTTCAAACACATGGATTCTTAGACTCTTCCTTATGGATAATCTTTAGAAATTCCTGAAATATAAGGCAAAATAAGTAGATATGTATTTTTATTTTTCAAGGGAAAATCCTGGGTTTTAAAAAAGATTTGTGGCTTTTAAAATGTGAGTATTGACGGGCGTGGTGGCGCATGCCTGTAATCCCAGCACTCGGGAGGCTGAGGCAGGAGGATTGTTGTGAGTTCGAGACCAGCCTGAGCTACAAAGTGAGCTTAAAGCCAGCCTGAACTGCATAGCGAGACCCTGTCTCAAAAAAAAAAATAAAAAATAAAAAATAAAATGTGAGTATCATTGTCAAAAGTTTTATTATTGTTGTTGTTATTTTAGGATCAGCCTTCCTATGTAGTCCAGGCTGACCTTGAACTCACTTTGTAGCCCAGGACTTAAACTTGCAACAGTTCTCCTGCCTCAGCCTCTCTATTGCTGGGATTATGAGCATGCACCATCATGCTGGCTAAATAGTTTTTAAATTTATTGTTGGTTTTTTTTTTTTGCAGAACCAGAGATTGAACTCAGGACCTTGTGCTTGCCAGACAAACACTTATTCTACTGAGCCATCTCCCTGGCCCTAAATATTTTTTTAAAAAATAAGTTTAATTCAACAAAACCAAGTGCTTTGATAATGTTTGATTTATTCAAAAAGATAAACTCTTCCTCATTTAGTAAAGGAAAATGAGGCCCGGATGCTGATTTTCCTAGTAGTACAAATTTAATTCTCTTAATTTTAAGTCTATTCAAATCCTCTTAAAATGGTTTTTAAAGCATTCTTTTTGGCTGGGGAGATGGCTCAGTGGATTAAGCACTTCCCTGGCAAGTGTAAGGGCCTGAGTTCAATCCCTGGTTCCACAAAAAAAAATAAATAAATAAAAATAAATAAATAAAGCATTCTTTTTTCTCCTTTTTCTGCATTTCCAGGGTAATGGTGAAAGATAAAAGTATGGTAGTTCCAAAAATATATCCTAGTTCAATTAGTACATTTTTTCTCTTGCCCCAAGAATGTCCCTTGGTTCCATTGAAGTTTTTTGGTGATGAGCCCTATAGGTGTATAACTTCTAGTGCCAACACATAATATTGCCTATAAATCACTGGAGATCAAGGAAAACCAAGAGAGGATGGGTTCAGCTAGTACAGACATGTTTATTTGGCTAGGTGTGTGAGAAAAGCTAGATTAGAAGTGGTCGTACTATGCCCTTTTGTCTTGCTTCTTTCTCTTCCTGTGTTCTAGCATGTAAACTGGTCTTCTCCCCATCTCCTGTTACCCATGAGATGGTGAACTACGCAGAATGTTTTGATACAGGTGCTTGCTGTGGAAAGCCCCGTGCAGTAGCCTTGTACAGCCTAAAGAGCACGAAGGACTTTCTGAAAGTAAAAGTCCTTAGGCCAGGATATTTTGTGGATTGTGGCTTAAACTTTGAGTTCTGCTTGTATATGAGAAGCAAAATGATTTTATGCGTTAAATGCAGATCTCAGAATTTTAATGTATGATCTTATCTAAAATATTTAGACAATTACTTGTTTGAAACTAACTTCTAGGATGAGAGCTTCTATTTTTAGTCTGACTCAGAATTTCATCTGGAAGCTCTCTTCATCTGTAATGTGGAAAACTGGTTTTGCTCTTTTGTTTTTCTGAGGCAAGATTTCATGGTGTAGTTCAGGCTGGCCTTGAACTTACTTTGTAGCCCAGGCTGGCTTTGAACTCTCAGCTATCCAAGTGCTGGACCTACTCCGTCTCTTTCTTTTTAAAAAATAATAGATGTTTTCCTTTATGTACACATGCATGTAGTAGAGATTTTTATACAGAAATGTTGGGTATTTTTTAAAAATCACAAAGACGGCATGGTGGTGCATACCTGTAATCCCAGCTCTTGGGAGGCTGAAAATAGGAGCATCACTATGAATCTCTCTCTCTATATATATATATATATATTCTTTTTATATATATATATATATTCTTTATATATATATATTCTATATATATATATTCTATATATATATATAGATAGATAGATAGATAGATTAAAAATCACAAAGTTAACTTTTTTTTCTTAGTATTTGGAGTCAAACTCAGGTTCTTGTGCCTGTCGGGTAGGTGCTTGTACTGCTGAGCTATATCCCACTCCAAAGTTATTAACATTTTATTTTTTATTTTTTTATATTAAGTAATAGATACAAGGTTTCACTGCATAGATTGGACTTGTAGTGATTCTCCTGTTTACGCCTCCCAAGAGCTGGGAGTACAGGCGTGCGCCACCGCGCCCAGTCTCAGTCTCTGTCTCAGCCCACCCCAGGGATGGGGCCAGCATGGCATGCTGGGGATCAAGCCCCTGGCCCCTATGTCTGCCTAAGTAGGTGCTTTAATCTGCTGAGCTATCTGGCCAGCCCAACTTATTAACATTTTAGCATTTTATTTTTCCCATTGGTCAAGGGACTTTGGAGAAAACTAAAATTAAAGTGCACATTATAAAATATACTGTGTCGAAGATTAGAATAAATATGGTGGTTTTTTTTTTTTTTCTTTTTTTTGGTAAAATTTACCTGTTGAATATGCTGATAGACACAATGTAGATATCTAAGCACATTACCTAGCTTTTATATCTGAGCTGTAAACAAAGGGCTGTTTGTGGCATAGTTGGTTACTATGTGTGAGTGTCAGATCTCCAGGGAAAGATGGTCTAGGCATAGCGTGTCAGTCCTGGCCATCTTTCTGAAGGAAACAGATTCTACAGCTCGTCGTGGCCTCTCTTTGGGATTAGAAGCCTCCTGATACCCGTGCTTGTAATTTGTCAAGAGAAGCCAGAAAACACTGGTTCTTTACACGCAATCTTGTGATTGCCTAATGTTGGCAACTAATGAAACTGAAAAAATAATACCTTGCATGCCAAAGAAAACATCTCCATGGGCCAAATCGTCTGCCAGCTGACAGTTTATGTCTTTGCAAGTTGAGGACACAGTCTTAGATGTTTTCTCATAAATACAGAAAGTCTTACTATGAAGCATGACATATATTTTAAAGTTTTGTGTTTTGTATTTCAGGACAGTTATATTTTTGATGACCCAGCTGTGGAGATCACTTTGTGGAAACCAAAGTGTTGTATAGGCTTGTGTTTCTTTGTTTTATTTTTTAATTCTGAATCACGTAAAACTTGTTTAAATTACTCTTATAGGCAAAATAAATAATGCTGATAATTCTTCATTATAAAGATTTCAACCATTTCAAAAATATATAGAAAATGAAGGGTCTTCCCTAACTCCTGCCTGAAATCATTGTTTATGTGATGTGTTCTTATGTTTACTGATGACACTGAACCATCCTAAGCTTCATTCAGAACAGCTTAAAACTGTGTTACTCATTGCCTTTCCTCTTTTCCCTCTTGTTTGTTTGCTTTTGTGTTTTGTTTTTGAGGGGCAATATTGGCCCCTGCTCCAGCCCTGCAGCATACCTACAGCCTTAGCCTTGGCTTTTCAGCGATGTGTGGATAGTCATCTGATAATGAGAGATGGTGGCTGTGTTTGTTTTACTTCCCCTGAAATTTGTGTAGCGATAACTACATTTTTTAGTTTTACCATTTTTTTTTGGTAGGACTAACCGTCAGATGGAGTAGCCTGATGAGGACCTCATAACCTCAGTTGTTCTTCAGGGATTCACCAGGCACCCATGTATCTAATTTCACCAGTGACTCTTTAGTCCCAGTATGGGTTAGTGCTATTTTAGCACTTAATAAAGAAATAGTCAGCCTTCAGTGCCTTGAAATTTTTCCCCCAATAAAGAGAAAAGGCATAATATGCATTATTGTTTTAGAAATACTGAAACTTTTATAATTTAAACAGATCTCAAAGTGTTTCAAGTCTTAGAAAACATAACTTTGAATAGAGAGTATGTTTAAGGTGACTAGGGACACAAAACAAAATGTGAAATGTGTAGTCATTTGCCTTATTCTGTATCACAAATGTATTTTTACAAATATATATTTATTTGTTTTTATAATTTAGGGAAGGGTCTACAGGGTGTTCAGGGTCTTACCATTGCATAATTATTTTAATAAGAATTGTACAAAGGTGGTGAAAAAATACAGGATGCTTTTGCAGATTCATAGTGATCCTCCTGTTTATAGTCTCCCAAGAGCTGGGATTATAGGGGTGCACCACCATGCCTAGTCTCAATTGCCATCTCAGCACGCCCCCCAGGGCCAGCACTGGCACAGCAGATCTGGGGATCGAACTCCTGCCCCTGTACCTGCTTGCAAGCACTTTAATCTGCTGAACTATTTGGCCAGCCAGCCCTCAAATTTACTTATTTATTTTGTTTGTTTGTTTTGGGGTTTTTTTTTTTTTTTAGATAAGATCTCTGTGTGTAGCCCAGGCTGGCTTCAAACTCATAGTGATCCTCCTGCTTCAGCCTCCTGAGTACTGAGTTTATAGGCATGTGCCACCATGTCCAACTTTTTATAAATATATCCTAAATTGAATTTGCTCATACATATATATGAGTTCTTACTCTGAATGCAGCTTCTGCTTTATGACAAGCCTGGCTTCTTTTTTTTTTGTCTTTTTGAGACAGGGTCTCACCATGCAGTTCAGGCTGGCCTTAAGCTCACTTTGTAGCTCAGGCTGGTCTCAAACTCGCAACAATCCTCCTGCCTCAGCCTCCCGAGTGCTGGGATTGCAGGCATGCGCCACTGTGCCCGGCTAAGCCTGGCTTCTTGTGGTAGGTAATTCTTAAATATTCAGTTAACTGTATAATTATTTTAATAAGAATTGTGCAAAGGTGGCTGAAAAAGTACAGGGTGCTTTTGCAAGAGTGTATGATGTGGGTAGAGAAATCACCTGGGGGCTTCGTGTGCTTCTCTTGGAGAAATGACATTTGAGCTGAGCTGTGCAGAGACCAGGTGCAAACTGAGAAAAGCTTGGTGTGGCAGGAGCATTCCAAGAAGAATGAATGGCTGGACAGTGTCCCTGAGGGGAGGAGCGTGGGCTATTGTGTTGCCCAGAGTGAGTGGGTGGGCTGGGGTGTAGAGATCACCAGGGAGCAGAGGTGTGTGGCCTTGGCTCAGGGGGCCGACAGACCACTTTAAGGAGTAGCTCCATCCTTTGAGGTTGTAGACTCCTAGAAATGTGCGATGCAAACCAAGACACCAAAGAGCGCTGAGAGGTGCTACTGATAAGTATGTAGGGCATCTGGGCTCTCCCTCTTGAGGATGACCACTGATTGATTGACACATTGATTGTTTTTTACAATACTGGGCATTGGACTCAGTGCCTTCACATTGCTTCCCTCCCTCCCTCCCTCCCTCCCTCCCTCCCTCTCTCTCTCTCTCTCTCTTTGACAGAGTCTCATGAAGTCAATAAATTGCCGAGGCAGAGCTCCAATTGTGATCTTTCAGCCACAGTCCTTCTGAGTGTTGGGATTACAGCATTAACTACCACATCTAGCTAGTTAAAGATTTGATATAAAATAGTGACTTAATCAGATTTACTTTTAAAGAGATTCCCCCTTTCATTGCTGAGATAAAATGCCCAATACAAGTGGGATGGTTTATTTAGCTCATGGTTTATAGAGGTTTCAAGTCCATAATCAGATGGCGCGAAGGCTGGGTGACACATGGCAGAGGGGCAGCATTTCATGGCCTGGGAAGACAGCAGATATTACACGCTCTTATTCATATGTGAAATCTGAGAAGTTGGTCTCAGGAAGTAGAGAGTAGAAAGGCATAGTTTCCAGAGGCTTGGGTAGTTGGGGGAAATGGAATTGGAAGATATTGGTTCAAGAATATTATGTAGTAACAGTTTAATAGGAAGATTATTTTTAGTCAGGGCATGATGGTGCACACCTATAATCCCAACCCTAGGAGGTAGAAAACAGGAGGATTACTATGAATCCGAATCCGAGCTGCATAGTGAGACCCTGTGTGCGCGCATGCACACACACACACACACACACACACACACACACACACACACACTAAAGCTATATTAATATGCTGAGTTGTAAAAAGCTCAGATGAACAACTTCTGACAATTGCCAACTCACTACTATTATGAACTACATTCAGTTAGTTTGCTGAATTAAAGAAACTCCAATCTTCTCTGGCATCAAGTATGAGAAGGTCCTTTAAAGATTTCTCCAAATATAGCTTCTCTAACCACAGGGGAACACCCATCTCTGACAAAACAAAACAAAAAAAAAAAGGGGACATAAAGAATATTTTAAAATATAGTGTCCGCACCACACAAATACATCAAGAGGCAAAGTATATTAAGTGATTGCCCAGGGCACAGTGGTAGAGGGAAGAGGAGAAACTGGGGAGGAGTGAGGAAGCAGTATTTTTTTTTTTTTTTTTTTTTTTTTTTTTGGTGGAACTGGGGATTGAACTCAGGCACTTGCCAGGGAAGCACTTATTCTACTGAACCAAGGAAGGAGTATTAATGCTTATGGGGTTTCCTTTTTATGTGGTAATGTTCTAAAATTGATGGTGGAGAAACCTGTACAATTTTGTGATCATAGCAAGGATTATTGGACATATACCTTTTTTTAAGGTAGGAAGTACTTATTAAAAAAAGCTTCTATCTAGGAATGACAGAAGGGGGTTATGAGTGGGTAACCCTGGACATAACCCATTTATACTTAAATGGATTAATTGGCCAAAAAGTGGATTAAATTCAAAGCTTTTTTTTTTTTTTTTTAAACTAAAAAATCCCCTCTGGCTACAATTTGAAGATGGCTTGAAGGAGGGTTGGAAAGATCTAGAATGCCAATTAGGAGGCCATATAGGTTCTAGCTATTGAAAATGACTGTAGCTGTTAAAATAGCTATTGAAATACAAGTTTTGTGAGATCACAAATCTATTTTTAATTTATTTTTTAATTTTGTAGAGAGATTACAATGTAGTATTAAAACAAAAAAATTACAAATGATACAGAATTTCACTAAGCAAAATAATATGAATTTGACAGCATTTGTTCTATTGCCTAGTGTTCTCTTCAAATAAGAGATTACCAGATATATGCGTGCAAAATTGAAAGAAGAAAGAAAAAGATTTATAAGAAATTAAGAGAGAAAAAGGAAAAGACCAAAAAAATTAAGTACTAATTATTATTTTCCACATACCAGCAAAAATCCACAGCACAATTATCCACATCATCCTGCTTACCTGCATAGACACATCTCTTCCTCCCACTCCCTCCCCTGTCCTTCTCCTTATCTCAGTTATTCTTTCCTTTTGAACCGGTTCATTCCCTTTTCATAGTATCTATTGTACCCTTCAGATTTTATTTACCTTTTCAAGTTCTTACACTAAGGAAACAATTCAACATATGCACATACAGGTCTGATTTATTTCCCTTAAGACCATGGTCTCTAGTTGTATCCATTTACTGATAAAAGCCTCAAATTTATCCTTTTTTATAGCTATTTTTATTACTTGTAAATATACTAGTTTCAAAATTGACTATTCTTTTCAGTGGTATTTTCATCTTCATTACAAGGTTTTTCTTAAGAAACTAATCTTTCGGGGGCTAAGAGAAAGCTCAGTAGAATAAGCGCTTGCTTGGCAAGCATAAGGACCTAAGTTCAATCCCTGGATGTGCCAAAAAAAAAAAAAAAAAGAAACTAATCTTTCTTTAACTGCCCTATGTTTACTGCTCTATATATTTCAAAGTGCATTGTTAGAGAAAATTTCTAGACAGAGGCCAGTAATATTCAGTGTGCTGTAATGCATAGGAGGTCCCAACAGTGGACAAGTTGTCCATCCTTTTTGTTTTTTGTTTGTTTGTATTTACTACAGAGTCTACAGGGTGTTCAGGGTCTTACCACATGGACTAGACTCATAGTAATCCTCCTGTTTTCAGCCTCTCAAGAGCTGGGATTGCAGGCGCACGCCACTACACCCAGTCTCAACTGTCCATCTTAAAATGTCAGTAGTACTAAGGTTGAGAAACTGATCTGGACAGTTTGTCAGATTCAGGTTTAATTTGATTTGATTATCTGGTACTAGGGATTGAACCCAGGGATTTCTCACTGAGTTATATCCCACCCCTTCTCTTCCTTTTAATTTTGAAAAATAAGCTGCCCAGGTTGGGGTAGAACTTGGATCTCCCTGCCTCAGCTTCCATGTTTGTTTTTGGTCTGGTTCTCTTTTTGTGATGTTAGGGCCTATTGCTTAGTGCTCAAGTTCATTAATTTATTAGAGGCTTACAAAAAGATAGTATTTCTACCATACCTGAAATATATCTACCCTTCATCAATTGTTCAGTTACTCCAAGTTACAGTTCATAAAGTAAATGCAGATTAAATGCCTGGCATTAACATTTTATATTTCATTGCAGGTTGATCTCCTATCAAGAGTTTTTGGCTTTTGAATCTGTTTTATGTGCTCCAGATTCCATGTTCATAGTGGCTTTCCAATTGTTTGACAAGAGTGGAAATGGAGAAGTGACATTTGGTAAGGGAAAAGAAAGATTTTAAGAGATTAAAGTTAGCAATGCTGGTCCAGTATTTAATTGCTAAATCTAATAACTGAATATAGATTACTGCTCAGGACCTAGTTAGTAAGTGAAGTATTAGTTTCCCAAAAGGATTTACACAGCGGTTTTATTTTCTTCAAAGTGGACAACTCAGGTATTGTAAAAGATTAAGGAATATAGGAATGCTGTTCCTTCAGCTCATTAAGTCATTGATACGTTCACATTCCTAAAATAAGTGGTGCAAATTTTTCCTGTTCTGGACCAGCCTGGGCAAAAAAAATTTTTATGAAGTAGGCAGTGAACAATCTTTTCATTCTTTAAGGGATTTTTGGATAGGGAATTCAGAGCTTCTCTGGCATCTTTGGAAAATTGCAACTGTGGCAGTTGGTACCAACAATGGAAATGAAGGACAGAGTTAGAACAAGATTGGTTAGTGCTTTCTGACAGCATCCTCACCCCTGTCATTTTAGATGGGTTGGTTGTAGGAAAGAAGGCCAGAATATTAAAATCACCATCTGTGTTGGATATAGAAATAGCTTTACATCTTTTGATAGACTCATAACCTAACACATTATTGATGTTTCACAAGTGTATAAACTAGGATTTCTATTGGTAGCTGTGCATTTTTTTTTTTTTTTTTCTTTTTTTTGAGACAGGGTCTTGCTACATAGCTCGGACTGGCCTTGATCTCACCTGGCCCAGGTGGCAATCTTCCTGCCTCAGCCTCCCAAATGCTAGGATTATGGGTGTGTGCCACCATGTCTGGTTGCATAGTTTTTAAAGATGCTTATCTGCAGAAATTAGTTTCTGATGAGTGAAAGTATTGGCTAGTTTTTCTTACAACAAGCTTTTTAACAAAAACCATGTTGTGCTTTCAAGGGTCTTTGAACCCCCTACCTTTTATTTTCTTTTAATTTAAAATTTTTTATTATGGCTAAAGAGTGAGTAACATTTGCCATCTTTTTTGTATTTTTAAACTTGAGAAGGATTCTGCTTTTGGCTGGCTCAGGCTGCCTTAAGGGTGTGTCTGGTGAGGCATATGGAGCTGGGGATCAAACTGTGGTCCCTTATGCATGACTGAGTTAGCCAGAGCAGGCACTTTAAACAACTGAGCTAAGTGGCAAGCCCCCCAAAATTTGCCATCTTAATCATTTTTTAACTACACAATTCAGTAGTGTTAAATATGTTCCTACTACTATAACACAGACCTCCAGAACTTTTTTCATTTTGCAAGCTGAGCTTGAGCTATGTTTATGGTATGAATTGGCATGAATATTTGAGAGAAACCCTTAAAAATTAGGTTTTCTCTGAGCCACTGGGGTAAATGTTCATTTATTGTAATGTTTGAGTTATAAGACAGGTGTCATTTACTTAAACCTGAAGAGAGAAGTAATACCACAGCAATGGTAAGACTCACGAGAAAGCACCAGTGAACTTGGAGGAGCCATGGTTCCTTGGCAGCGACTGTTTCCTTCCTCTGCCCACTGACTAGGTTGTCCTGTGTATGAGAATTTCCTAAGTAAGTACTATGCAGACCTGTTTAGATTTCTGCCCATATCTTGGCATCCTCCCTGTTTAGGAACAAACTCTGGCCATTTTTGCTTTTTAAAGAATGCTTACTGTCCTCATACATATCTAGATTGCATGGTTGAAAGCACAAAACTTCTATCCATCATTCAGCATTGTCCCTGTGTGCCTAATGCTGTATTGTGTGTTTTCAGTAAGATCTCACACATATTCACAGATATCACTTTCAAATATGTCTTAGAAATGCTTAGGAATTAATTTGATACAAGTATTTGAGTTAGAGACAGTATATTTGTGCTTATGTCATGTGTGCATTAAAGACTAGATTTTTGAAACCTAATTTGTCCTATCACATGACATTTAATTGCTTTCTATTAAAAAAAAGTTATTCAAATTATTCTACCCAACAGACTGACAGCAGAGATCCATGCCATTGTTGATTAATAAAAGATATATAGCCAGATATGGCACAGGCCTGTATGCCCTGTATGGGGGGCTGAGGCAGGAAAATTTCAAGTAAAAGTCCCACCTGAGCAACTTAGAGAGACCCTGTCTCAAAAAATAAAAGGAGCTGGGCATATAGCTCAGTGCAAAGAAACTGAGTTCGATCCCCATACCACAGAAAAAGAAAGAAAAAAAAAAGGGTGAAAGTAGTTGATGGTTTACACACTATGATTTATGAGCTAGGATTCAAGAAATATAATGAAGATTAAAAACAGAACATATCAGTTTTAATTCTTAAAGCACTTGGTATGACCTGAAGAACATATGTGCTGTCCAGAGTCTTGCTTTCATTTTTCTGCTTTGTAACCTAGAGACAAGAAGATTGTTATGGAGTCAGAAAATTATATCCTGTTTTGACATTGTTCCTGGTGGTCCCTGAACCTCCTTGGATGGTGCTCTCATATTTTTTTAAGGACTTTGGTCATTTTTCCTTTTCTTTTTTAAAAAAGTTTTATTTATTGAGATGCTAGGGATCAATCCCAGGACTTCATGCATGCTGCGCAAGTGCTTTACTGCTGAGCAGTACTCCCAGCACCATTTTTAGACAACGTTTCTCAAAGGAATCATAATTTTATATCTTTATATGATTGATTTATAGTATTTTGTAACATGAATAAATTTGAATAAAATTATATAGTTAGGTGTTATATTCATATGGAATTATTTTATAATTTTTAAGAAAGGGAAAACATTAAAACTTACAGCAGATATAAGATTTCTAAGAACAATATCTTAGAACAAGATTTCTAAGGTCACTTATTTCAGGTTATATTCAAAACTACAGAATTTCTACATGTGGAAACAATTAACTTAGAGTTTATTTTTATAGGATTTTGAATCTATGATGAAGGTCAGTTTTCATGTTTGTGCCCACTTAATAAAATGAATTGTGCTTATATATTTATAGACATATGTTTAGGTAAAAGGAAATTTTAGATTCATTCTAACTGGAGTTAAATCTTTTTTTTATAAAAGAGCCTTATGTTTTCTAGCTGTTTATAGTTTTCTCGTGCACACAGGTGAGAAAGTCAGAGACTACTGAATGGGAGATTCGGTCGAGCCGGGGGAGAGCCGTTGTGCCATCAGTGCCTTGGGACGGGTCGATGCTGCTTATGTGCTTGTATATATTGTTTGCATCTATGCTCCTTGTTTAGATATGCTTCTTATGCATATCGAATTGTATACTTAAACTGTGTGCATCTTTACAAGTATTTAAAGAGCAGTGTTCAACAACGTTGACTTGTGTGCTAGACAAGATTTGTTTGTTATTAAAGATGCCTCCATGCTAGGAGAAAGGATTTATAGTGAGGCCCTGGTAATACATTTCTGAATATGAAAGCTCAAGAAAGGGTTCTGGAGTTGTTTTTCCTAAAGAGTCAATAAGCTGTTAGTTAATTATTTACTCTTTGATGTTCTTTTAATAAAACTTCGGACGCATGCTGTGGGTAATGACTTAATGGCTCGTCTATTTGTGATTACCAGGTGGCATGAGCCTCGTAGGGGCCGTTGCATGACTGGTGTGTGCTAGACACAGTGTGTGTTTACCTTGGCCTCACTTTGTATGGTAGTGTGCCGGCTATGCTGCTTGATAGAATTAGGCTGAGGTAACCTAGTTGAGCTGTTACATTGTGTTGTCAATAGCTACAAGTTTCTTCCCTCCAAAAAGAGGCCTACTACTTTAACAATGATGTAATCATTCTAAAAAAAAAAAAATCATTTCTTGGTCTTTTAGCTAAGATCACATTTTGAAAATGAACAAAAAAGAAATTTATTAATTCACTGATGAATATGAAACATGTTCTATTCTGTATTAACTCATCAACATTGTGTTTCAAAGTGTTTTTCCTAGGAATGAGATATCTTCAAAGTGCCTTTTTTCCAGGGATACAGCCTCACCCTTGGGTGTAGAACCCTAAAAAATGAGAGCTATCTTTTGGCTTATTATTGTGTTGATTGTCAGTATGGAAATCCAGCAAATACAAATGTGTTCCATTTGTGCCTCTAAATTTTTTTTTTTTTCCCCCAAAGGGAAGAATAGAATGGGTTGGTCTAAGTGTAACCGTTGCTGTTATTTGAAGGGTCAGGAGAGAGAAGCATAAATATGAAAACCTTGTATTTCTTTCTCAGTGGAAAGAAAGCCACAGATATGGCTAATATGAAACTCTAATGGTGATAAGATAATTTGATATGAAGTAGAGCTTCACTTAGGGTTCAGTTAAGTCAGAAAGACATTTTGATAGTCTTTGCATTGCTTTCTGACATCCTAAAGAGGGTGACTTTTTAAATATACACGCCTACTAGAGTAGCTTAGAGTTGGATATACAAAAAAAAAAAAAAAAGGATGCAGTGTCACTAGACTTTATGCCATGTGATGGGAGACCATTGAAGCTTCTGTGATAATAGATGCTCTTTAAATGTGAACTTGTTTTTCCGGAGAAGTGGACGTTTACATGTGTTTGGCAGCAGGACTACTCTGTTGGCTGATCATACGCTATTTCTTTCTGGAGGTAGGTAAAGGGCTAAGAGAAATACGTCTCCCGGAGAACAGACGAGGTTCTTTAGGACCCTAACCAACTACCTAGGAGTAGGACCCAGAAATCTGGGAGAGTCCATGTGGTACGATGGTTGGGACTTACAAGTTCCTGTTGTTGGTCTTGTTGCTGTTGTTTGTTTTCCCTTTTTGGCCTCCCAGTAGTTCCTTTTTACCCCTGATTTTTCCTTCACCGAAAAACACTTCACTTCCACAAGCCTCACCATTGTGTTTGTTCAGTTACATACAAGGATACTCACTGTTCACGGTGGGTGTCCTGAAAGGTTCTCTGACTTCACTTTAAGAATTGTGCAGGTGAACCTCAGCTGTTGAGGAATTTTTTTCCCCTGACAATGAGAATGTTTGGTCTCAAGCCTGCAAATTGGAAGCTGTGGCTCCTGCTGGGCTGGAACCCTTGGAATCAGGGTGTCAAGTTGGGCTGATGGCAGGTGGGCTATGTCACAGGGCTGATGGCTTGTATACCTACAGGAGGAGTTCTCTGGCCACACCGTTGGTACAGCAGCTCCTTCCAGGCTCATTCATGGAACAGGCATGGTGGCAGTCTTGGAGAAGAGTGCCAGCCCCGGTCAGAGGTAATTTTGTATTGCAGAAAGGTGAACAAGTCCAGTAGGAAGCTCCCATAAAAGCCAGGGGAGGGATGGGGGTGGATGAGATGGGATGCAGTGTGGGCTGCTGGGGGAACTGAAACCTCTGTTAAGACATGATATATATATATAATTTCATCTAGTCCAATCATTGTAAGTGACTGATACAGCTAAACCAACTGTTGTGCATCTGTGAACATTTTTACTTACAGTTGTCACCATTACCTGCCCTCCTGACACATCACTGTGCTCCTCTCCTTTGAGCAAAGAGAACATAATGGCAGGCTACTTTTGTATCTAGTTTCAATTCTTTTTTCATTGGAATTATAAGCCATCCTTTCCATAAGCCCATGCTCTGCAGGAAGTGAAAAAGTAGTCTGTTGTCTTCTATATGTTAGAAAATGAGTGGATTCCTGTTTCTCTTAGCAATGCTATCCTAGTACAAAATACCAGACCATGATCTTGCTGCCAGTTAAGGTGGGGCTGTCATATCCCTTTCCTCCAGGCCAGAACTATGGCCACTAAAATAGCTCTGTTAAGAAGTTATTTAGAGCTAACAATCCTTGTTTGCCACTGAAAAGATGGGATTCTCTCATATGGGAAGCTTGCTCTACAGTTTAAATTAGATGTATTAGGTGTATATGAAATTATTGCTGTTCCTTTTCATATTCAGAACCTGATAAAATCAAGTAAGATGAGAAAATCAGTTATTTGAGCTGTTGCCTCCCACAAGTATCTTTAAGCTCTCTCTTCTGGAGAGCGCATACACACACACACACACATACACACACACACACACACGTGTGTTATATATACAGGTAAAAGAAAAGTGGTGAGTATATGAATGACTTTAAAACAATAGTTGTACTGATTATTTCTGTCACATTTCTGTACCAGCCTTAGGTAATTGGTAATGGAAATTTAAAAAAGTAATATGTATGTCAAGAGATATTAAAGTAAGTTTACCATTTTATTAGTTACAGTAACCACATAGTAGCCTGTAGCATAACTAAAACAGAAATGCCTGTGGAAGTTATTAATAAACCACAGCGTATAATAATGATGATAACAAAAACCACGTACAAAGTTATCGTGTCATCGTTTTGAGAGAAGTAGGAAGTGTCTATGCCAATATTCATGGCAAACTATATTTGGAGAGAGTTCTCTGAATAATTTAGGACATTATTTTAATTGGTATAATGACATTCTAAAATCTTATTTAGAGAGTGCTAGAAGTTTATAAAGTAAAGTTAAATTGTTATTACAGAAATATTTTTCTCTAAATGTAAATTATAAATTTTCTAAATGTAAATTATACTTTACAAATTTATAAATATGCTTTCTGTGATAGCAGGAAAATATAGATGATTAAACTCCATTACTTTGAAGTTTTTTAAATCTTTAGTTTGGTAGAATTCCACGTGTTAGATTCTGATATTTTGGGATGGGTTGATAACTCAGGGGCATAAGTACCTGCCTGGCAAGCGCAAGGTCCTGAGTTCGTTCCCCGGGACAAAAAGACCCCAGAAAGTTTCTGTTACTTTCTGATCATGTAAAAAGTGTTCCATTTTGTCCATTATTTAAAAAATTACCCAGGTAGAAATATACACGTTTGTTAACAAATAACTGAGTTATAGGAATTATGACCTTTAAAATAAAGGTTACCATGCACTCATGTATTCTCTTTGATAATTAATCTTACTGTTAATTAAATAAATGTAACTTAAAGTTACACTATTCTGCTTTCTATTTATTTCTTTCCCTTTTTTTAGATGGACATTCTTTTTATTAGACCTTAAAAATAAGCAATTAAGTTAATTTTGGAAATAGAAACAGCTAATTTAATTAGAAGGATCCTAACTTTTTTTTTGCTTCACTTCCACAAGATTTTAGTCCTAAATATTTTTTGTTGTCCTTACTATTATATGAACCTTTTTTTTTTTTTTTTTTTTTTTTGCTGGGGTTTGAACACCAGAGTCTCATTCTCTAGCCCTTATTATTTTAATTATCTTATAAACTTGTAACGTACCTTACTCCTTGAAGTTTCATATAGCTTTAAGAACAATCTTTTGTGTTGATTACAGATCAAGATTCCATGAATTGTTATTAATTTTCTTTCAGGAATAAAAACCTACATAGCAATCAATTTATACTTATGTAAAGTGAGAATACTTGATAAGATTTGAAAACTCTGAAATAACTGTTGCAAGGCCTGACTCCTGCAGTTCATTTGAAAGAAGGAGGAGAATCCCATCTTCCCAGTGACATCCAATGCCTTTACCAACCTAGCTGAGTGATGTGATCTATTCAGAATTGTTATTTTGAGTCAAGACTGGTAGGATTTCCAGTTTGCAATTCTTAGTCTCTCATTCTAATAGTAGTGTTTTTATTAAGAAAAAGAATCTATAACAGAAAGGGAACCCACTAAAGCATTTACATTTTGAGGTCGGTACCCTATCAAAAGAATTCGCAGAAATTAGAGACAAAAAGCATAGTTGGAGCAGATTATAAAACCCTAAGCTTGTGTTTACTAACTCTCTAGTATAACTGACAGCTGTTGATCATAAAACATACTAATAATTCGGCTTCCATCTGAAAAATTTCCATTTCTTATTTTTAAGACATTCGTTAAAAGAGGCTCCCTGCTTTCTTAACTTTGTTAATGACTTTTTTGTTTTTTGGCATGAGCTTTCAAGTTAGTCAGAAATAGATGACATCCAGCCTATGCTTGTTAAAATAACAGTCATCTGTGAACTGACTTTTATAACAAGTGTGAAGCTGTGTAAGAAAGCTAATGGCATTACTAGTGCATGAAGACGAGCGGCCAGGGAATTCTGGTTGTATATTACACAGTGTGACTGCTTCCCACCTAAAAGTTAGTGTGCTGTGCTTGGTTTTTTATTTGAAAGTGAATCATTAATTTCACTCATCTTAAAATATTTTAATACTTCAGATTAATAATCATGGATTTTGAAGCCTTGTGTCAAGACCATATTTTTGACAATATCAGAAGCTTTTAATAAGGTGCTTGCTGCAAAGCTAATGATATGCTTTTGGTAGTATTTCTTCTACCTTATCTTCAATAGACATATTCAGGCTAGTGTGAATGTAATAATCAAGCCTCAATCAAACCATGCTTAGTATGACAAATATTGCATTATACTGTAATTTAGGTATTCATGCTTCTGATAAAGGGTTTAATTTGACTCCTTGAGGAACTGGGAAAACACTATTGATTTTATCCTGGAATGTAAAGTAGCAGCCATTTATAGTGCAAGATATAAATCACTTCCTAATTAAAATTAAATCAAGAGAAATTAAGACTCGCATGGCCTTATACGTAATGGTATACAATCTTAAGTGTAAAATTATATTTTGTATCAAATGTTCTCCTGTACATGGGTTGCTGGGCATAAAAATAAATTTGCAGTTAATCTTACTAGAAATAGATGATATTGACTTTTTAAATTTCTCTTAATTTTTTCTGCAGGAACCCTGCAGTGGAGTAGATTACTTATTCTAGGTAAAACTGATTTATTTTTGTTTTCCCTTTTAAGAAAATGTCAAGGAAATTTTTGGACAGACAATCATTCACCATCATATCCCTTTTAACTGGGACTGTGAATTTATCCGGCTGCATTTTGGGCATAATCGGAAGAAGCATCTTAACTACACGGAATTCACACAATTCCTGCAGGTGAGCCTGGCACTTACACATGGAGTCCGCACACATGGTTCTTCCTCTGTTTTCTATTGAATTTAGTACAGAAAGAGAAGCCGCCATTTCATCCTCATTTTGATTTCTCATTGACAAGAGGCGACCTTTTAAAACTCAGAGCTGTTTCTTTTGATGTTTTCTTCTAGTAAACTTGTGTTACCACTTCTTAATTTCTCACTGTTGTATATTTTTGATTGGTTGTAACCAGGAAAAACTAAAAGCTGCTCCTTTTACCTCTCCTTCTGTACCACAGACAAACATTTTCTGCTTCCCCCAGTTTTTCTGGTTAGATGAGTAATCATGTGAGTTACTGTCTTATAAATATGGCCCTTATGCTTGTGGGTCCTGCATCAGCGAATTCAGCCAGCCATTCATAGACCTGTACAGTCTTTCATGTCAGTAGTACAGTATGTACATAACTTTATATCATACTAGGCTTTAGAAGTAATCTAGAGATCATTTAAAGTGTATGAAAGAATGTGTGTAGGTTATCTGGAAGAGACAATTTAAAGACTATGGAGGAGCCGGGCGTGGTGGCACAGGCCTGTAATCCCAGCACTTGGGAGGCTGAGGCAGGAGGATTGTTGTGAGTTCGAGACCAGCCTGAGCTACAAAGTGAGCTTAAGGCCAGCCTGAACTGCATAGTGAGACCCTGTCTCAAAAAGAAAAAAAAAAAAAAAAAAAAAAGAATAAAGACTATGGAGGGCTGGCCAGATGGCTCAGCAGATTAAAGCACTGAAGCACCTGCTTAGGCAGACTGAGGGACTGCGTTTGATTCCCAGCATGCCTTCTGGCCCTGTCCCCAGGTCGCGCTGAGACAGTGATTGAGACTGGGGGAGCCGGGCGTGGTGGTGCATGCCTGTAATCCCAGCACTTGGGAGGCTGAGGCAGGAGAATTGTTGTGAGTTTGAGACTAGCCTGAGCTACAAAGTGAGCTTAAGGCCAACCTGAACTGCGTAGTGAGACCCTGTCTCAAAAAGACAAAAAAGAAAGAAGAGACTGGGCGTGATGGTGTCTGCCTGTAATCTCAGTGCTTGGGTGGCTGAAAACGGGAGTATCACTACAAGTCTGATCTGTGTAGTGAGAAACTGTAGACCCTGTACTAAATATAAAGAATGTGGAGGGGTGTACATTTCATCTACTTTCATTTATTTTTTTTCCAGTACCAGGGATTGAACTCAGAACCTTGAGCTTGCCAGGCAAGCACCTACTCAACTGAGCTAGCTCCCCAGCCCCTCATGTACTTTAAATTGTGGAGATATTATCCCATTTGGGTTCTACATTGAATGCTACATGTAAATGCTACACCATTTATATAAGGAAATGGAGCATCGTTGGATTTCAGTGTTTGTGAAGTGATAGGTCAGTCCTAGACCCAAAATCCATGGATTTTTGAGGGATAACTGTACTATTTATTAAAATTCATTAATTTTCTTGGTGTTTTCATATTTTATTTAGTTTTCTATAAATGGTAACTCATCATCAAACTGTGCCTAGTTATTAAAATCTTTTTAATATTTATAATATTTATTTATTTATTGAGAAAGAGTCTTATGGTATAGTTTGGACTGGCCTTGAACTTACTAATGAATTTGAGGCAGTTCTCCTGCCTCAGTCTCCCAAGTGCTAGAATTACAGGTGTGCTCCACCATATCCAGTTCTTTGATATGTTTCAAACACAGGATTCCATCAGTATCCTCTTCTTGGAGGTTTCCAGGAGCTTTCCTACTTGAAGGTTGGCAGCGGGGCTCAGTGTTACATGATTGAGTGCCAATTGGGTTCACGCACAGCATTGGGGAGGGGAGGCAGATAGGAGAACCGAGGAGGTAAAAAACTGAGGGGGAGAGAGAGATCACATAATATAAAATTAACCCTTTCAAAATATATTAGTTTAGTAGCTTTTATTGCATTCACTGCATTTTGCACTCACTTATCTTTATCTGGTTTCAAACCATTTTTATTACCTAAAAAGAGAATCCTGTATCCATTTACCAATCACCACGCTGCTTTTTGTTTGTTTTTTTGTGGGTTTTTTTTTATATTTTATATAAATGAAGTCAGACAACATGACCTTTTGTTTGCAGCTTTTTTCATTAGGTATGATACTGTTTCAAGGATTGTCCGTATTGTAGCATGTGTTAACACTTCATTCCTTTTTGGGCTGAATATTCCACTGTATAAATGTATGATATTTTTGCTTATTCATCTGTTGATGGGCATTTGGGTTGTTTTTACCTTGTGGCTACTGTGAATAGTGCTGCTATCAACATTTATATACAAATATCTGTTTCAATGCCTACTTTCAGTATTTAGGGTATGTACCTGCAAGTGGCATTGCTGTGTCAAATGTGTTTACAAGGAGCTGGAAGACTGTTGTCCATAACAGCTAGACCATTTTCCTAGCATTTTCTAAAGCTGGGTTTTGTAATTCTGTGCTGTCCCTTAATTTTTATCTGGAGAATCCATTTGCCTTTCTGTTAGATTGAATCTCCCATCTGCTAGATTGTATCCTTGTATTACTTCTCTCTGGTGGAATACTTCCTGCATCAGCTCTCTGTCTGTCTTTTTTTTTTTCACCCTGAGGCACCGAGGATTGAACCTCGCACCTTTGCCCCGATGTGAATCATCAGCTGTCTTTTATGTTTTATTCTGAAATGGGGTCTTGCTAAGTTGCCAGGTCTGGGCTTGAATTTGTAGTCCTTGAGCTTTTGCCTCTCAGAAGGCTGGTATTACAGATATGTACTACCTTGCCTAGCTCTTGCGCCATTTGAAGGGTGCAGGGTAGAATTGAGGTGATAAAGAGATGGACTTAGAATGACTAAGGTAGAAAAAGGTGAATAAAAGAGAAGATGTTGCAAAATCATGCTAATTTGTCTGATGTACATATTTGCCAGTTGAGTTCTTTCTCCATTTATGTTGCTCTTTTCATGCAAATGCAGATATATCATTTTACTTATTGTTATTTAACTTTGAAGTTAAGATTATCGAAAGATTTAGTAGACTTGATAGGCTATCTAGCCCATCATCCTGCTAAAAATGCACTTAAAATTTTTGTTTAGGTGTACCATACATCTATAGAAAGTTACATAAAACAAATGTATAGCTTAGTGCATTATAAAACAAATACCTGCTAAAGTAATTTATGTATCTTTGAATTACCTTTAAGAGATCACAGATCCATAGCAAAATATGTTAAAAAGGGCCAAGGAGATAGCTCAGTGGCATAAGTGCCTACCTGGGATGTGCAAGGTCCTGAGTTGTTCAATCTCCAGTACTTGAAAGAAAGAAAAAGAAAAGGAAAGAAAAAGGGCACTATTTCTACCAAAAGCTATTTTAAATGTCAGAAAACATAAAGCATGATTGATTTAAAATCCTTGATAAATAAAAACCAGTGAAACTCAATATTTAAACTTTAATCATATCTTGGAATAACATTTATATATTTAGATATGACTGTTTCTTCCAGAGCTGGGAAGGACACAAAAAAGGCATCTGATAGTGCCATTGAGACGTTGTACCAAGTCTGTTTGGATTATGCCATGGGTCCCAGAGCGGACACTCTGATTTTCATTTCTGGCACTTTTTGTTTTCATTGTTGGTACCTATTATGAAGCTTATGGTCATGTATAGTTGGAGAGTTCAAAGATAATCTAGGTTATTTTATATATCATGAGTAATGGTGCCCAAGGCCCAGCAGAGAGGCTAACTGACTGGTTATTGAGTTTGCTATTCATGACTTTCGTTTTAAAATTACAAAGTAGTGTACTTATCAATTGGTAGTTTCATGCTGAGCTCATTATTTAAAATAAAAAAAAATAAGGCGTCTGATGCAGGGAGAGAGACTGACTTTGATTGCAACATTAAGACTAAAAAACTGAAAATGAATGTAAACTCTTAATTCAAGAAGGACTTTTGGATGACAAGAAAATTTTCAAGTAGGAGAGAATAAATTACTATGTATTTTAAAGGCTGAAGTAAGGCACTGAAAATACTATAACTTTCTTTGTTTTCAGTGATGAAAACTTTTCAAGGAAAATCTGAAGGTTCTTTCCTCCCCTCTTTTTTTTATTGCCATGCCCTGATTTATTTTTTTTCTTGAGGAATCATGTGTAGTACATTTGCAAGAAAGAAAGCAAAGCTTTGCTACAATTACAGAGCTGTGCAGTGTTTTTGTTTCTGGAGTGAGTACTCCTGGGGTCAGACTATCTGTCCTTCCTTCCTTTCCAAAACATGTGATTGAGATGTGCTCTATCCTATTTAATGCCTTACTTCTAAATTTTTCCTTCCAGGAGCTGCAGTTGGAACACGCAAGGCAGGCCTTTGCTCTAAAGGACAAAAGCAAAAGTGGCATGATCTCTGGTCTGGACTTCAGTGACATCATGGTTACCATTCGGTCTCACATGCTTACTCCTTTTGTGGAGGAGAACTTAGTTTCAGTAAGTAAAATGCTGGTACTGTTACTTTCGGTCTCCTGCAACACTCTGGACCCTTGTATCCTTGATTGGCCCCTGGATCCATCTGACTGCCTCTTCAAATTTTATGCTTGTTGGGTAGCCAGTAAACAGCTCAGAGAGAGAGAGAGAGAGAGAGAGAGAGAGAGTGTGTGTGTGTGTGTGTCTGTGTCTGTCTCAGGGCAGTACAGGTAATGGTCTTTCCTCAGATCAGAGCTTAGCCAGTGTCAGCACCTTGCTCTATTTCCACATTGTTCATTTCCATTTACAGAATCCAGTTCAAAGGAAATGAGAGTTTCTAATCGAGAGTAAGCAATGATTTTTCCAGTGGGCAGTACCTCTCCCAGACACTGTTGCTTTCATCTTGACCTCTTGCCCCTCTGCCAGGCTCTTCTTTTTCTGCTGCAGGGATTGTCCCTGCCCACTACACTGTCTCAGTAACCATGCCCGTGGCAGAAGGTAGGGAGGAAATGTGGCCACCGGCCTCTGCGGCTCACTCCTCTCGCTGCCTCTTCGCCCGTACATACTGTGTGTAAGCACCAGGCACAGTTTTTTTGTTCTTTCAAACTGTAAATCTCTATAAGATAATCATCTGGATGAATGGACAAGCAGCAAACTCGTGTCATCGACTTCCTCACATAGTATGGTGACACTTTCCTCATTTACCCGTTTTCTTGGTTATGTACCGTATTTGTGTGTAAGTTTTTGATTACTGCTTGTTTTGAGTGGAGGAAAGCCAAGCACTTTTGTTGTTTCAGCTGAAGACTGTTATCTCTAATTTAGACTGAGGTAGAAAGACCAACTCTGGTCTTTTTCTTCACTGCCTCTGAACATGGAGCATGTCACTTTCTCCTGCACATTATACCTCCCTGGCACCACTCCACCCCCTTACCTTTCCCTCTCACCCCAACCAGAAAATGAAAGGAAGGAAGAAAAGAGATGGAGCCAGGGAATGGTGTCAGGAAGCCAGGAAGAAAATCCTAGAGGGAAAGGCTCACTCTGTATCCCAGGGTGAGTGCTCATTAAATCTTTCAGCTAGGTTGGATGGATCTATCATAGTCTCAGTTTACCACAACATTTGTAGTCCTGCATAATTTGAGTCCTGCTATTGGGTCACTAGAGTCCAAAAATTCAGGCTAATAAAAATATAATCTGTATTCAGATTATAGGAATGTATTGAACGAGTGATTCACGTGCCTTTATTACCTATACTGTATGGAATAGATTTTTATGATTAAAGTCATCACAATGATATTTCTATAAGTATTTCATTGAGTTTTTTTTTTTTTCTTAATGTTTTTAGTGCAGATCTACAAGGTCTCACTACATAGATTGGACTCGTAGTGATCCTCCTGTTTTCAGCCTCCCAAACACTGGGATTACAGGCATGTGCCACCATGCCCAGCCATCTCAGTGCATCCTGGGGGTGGGACTGGCATGACTCATTGAGTTTTTAATGAAGAATGTTTTTAATTATCTGGGTGTCTCTGACTTGGAAATTAGGCTTTTGGAAACAAACAGTAGCTTCTCTTTTGAGTTTATGTTCAACTGCTGAGCACAGGGAGAAAACACTTCTCATTGCTGGAGTGCTGAAGGCCATGCCCCAGCCCAGTACAAGACAGCCCCTTCTGTGACATGCAGTGAAAACAATGTAGTAGCAGAAATACCCTCATCAGGCTCTTTGTACATTTTTCTGGAGGGTTGGCAGTTGTACTTTCATGATACAAATTCAGAGATCAGCATAGGCTGTTAGACATCTCAAAATTACAGTGGTATTAAAAATTTAGAAAACTTGACATAAAAAATAGTCTTGAAATTTTTTACTGGATGCTATGAATAGTAGTGTATGCCTGCTATCCTAGCTGCTTGGGAGGCTGAGACAGGAAGATCATCAGAAGGCAACTAAGCAAGATTAGAGGGATGGAAGGGGGAGGAGGGAGAGAGAAATTTTGAGAACAAGACATACTAGGGCTGTGTCTTAGTTGAGAGTGCTTGTTTCACATACATGAGGCTCTGGGTTCAATCTCTAGTACTACAAATAGAATATAGTAAAATATAATACAATGCCATAAAATCGTTACAGAGCTGGGGGTACAGTTCAGCAGTAGAGTGTATGCTTAGCATTCAGGAGCTTCTGGGTCAATCCCCGGCACCCCTAACCCTGAAAAATTATCACTTTTTTTTTTGTATATGTGTATAGGAGAAAAAAGACCCAAACACAAACATGTTCCTTCTATAGTCCATCGATACCACACTTATCCAGGAGTAGCAGCAGCTCCGTAGCTGAGGGTCTTGAAAGTCCTGTTTAAATAACTGATGTTTTGATCTGCGATATTTATTGTTTCTGACTTATAGATAGATGAAGTACGAAGTACAACTTCCAGATGTTGCATTTTTCCTTAAAACTGAAGTTACATACACTTCCCCGAGGGCCTGAAATGTACGGTTTTCAGAGTGGTGATTTCCTTGTATTTATGCACTGATTGTTAATCCTTTTAGTGATCAAATCTCCTTTGGATCCTCTTTGAGAGAAGCAGTGTCAAAAACACTTTTTGTGTTGTCCTTTTCCAGGCTGCCGGAGGAAGTATTTCTCACCAAGTTAGCTTCTCCTACTTCAATGCATTTAACTCCTTACTGAATAACATGGAACTCGTTCGGAAGATATATAGTACTTTAGCTGGAACAAGGAAAGATATTGAAGTCACGAAAGGTGAGATTCTAAAGAAGCAACTTGAGTCTCACGCTTTTCACCTTTCCTCGTGTGAGCAGAGGCTGATCTAAGTTCCCCACATTAAAGGCTGATGTACAAAGTATGTCACGGTGTGTATATGTGCTTTGCTGGGGCTGCAGAAACCCAGGTGGATTTAATGGGATGCAGGAGTCAGGAGTGGAAAAGTGGCTTAGACAGTTTTGAAAAGAACTGTGGCCCCATCTGTCAAACAGGTCAGTGGCACTGTGGCAGCAGCTTGTTTGTACTAGGAGGAGCTGCCCAGAAAAGCAGTGAGGCTCCTTCTGGCAAATTATAATAGGTGAGTGGAGAACAGCCACTTCTTTTATCATGTAGTTCTGGAAGCAGAATGGGTCAATGAGAAGAGGTTCTAAAGATTGTTCCACCATTGGAGTTAGTGTCTCTGTTTTTGCTGTGTCAACCTCTTAACATTTTACCTTTTTCTGGCTCTCAGAAATTCATGGTCATTTTTATGTAGTTGAACTTCTTAAGTATTTTATTCAGTTTTAGACTTTTACACTGCTATTAAGAAACATTTGACTTTTAGATTAGATTGCACTTAGTGAAAGTGGAAGTTTGAGGAATATTAAGAATCTGTCAAGATTTTAACGTTTTCTTTTCCTCTCTCTTCCAGAGGAATTCGCTCAGAGTGCCATACGCTATGGACAAGTCACCCCACTGGAGATCGATATTCTCTACCAGCTCGCAGATCTGTATAATGCTTCAGGGTAACTATTCCAATAACTCTTCATGATATTTATTATAGGACACTTTTTTTTTTAATATGACTCAATAGTGTATTTTTAGTTCATTTTAACAATAATTTAATCAGTGTACAGATTTTAAGAAGGGGAAGAAGGCAGACATGATAAGAAGGAAGAGAAAGAGAAAATGACCCAGGATATGGCAGATGGGAGAGGGAAAAAGGGGAGAGAACAGAGCTGGAACAAAAAAGAGAAAAGCGATGGAAAAGGGGGGCTGAGGGAGAGCAAGAGGAGGGGGGCGCAATGTAAGAGATGGAAGTAGTAAAAGAAGAGAAGGGGAGGGAGGCAGAAGAGGTGGAGACTGATTTAATCTGGACTCTGTGGAAGTGCTATGAATTTCAGGAGATTTGTGGAAATTTGCTTGTTTATATAGATAGACTGAGGCTCGTGGGAGACTCTTGTCACCATTTTGGTTATCATCATAATTATCACAGACAAGCTCAGGTGTTCAGTACCACAAGCAAACAGTCACAACAGAGGAAGACCAAGCTGAGTGGGACACACCTGTAAGGCTACAGCTCTGGGAGGCTGAGGCAGGAGTATCACAAGCTCCAGCCCAGCCTGGGCAGCTCAATGAGACTGTCTCAATGTAAAAAATATAAGAGTGCTGGGAGTGTAGTTCAGCTGAGTGTTCTGGGTGTATTTCCAGTACTAACAAAAGAAAGACAGACAGGCAGACAGACAGACCAAAACAAAATAAAAGCACATAAAGGGCATTTAATTTGCAAAGTATTATGCAAATTCAAAGAAAAACTCTTCTCTGGGACTATCTAGCAGATCTGTAGAAGGGAAACTTTTGGTTTATTAAAAGATGACTTTTTTTGTCATCTCCAGTGCTTCTTTATAACAGCATGTGAAAAATGACTTTATCTGTAGAACTAAGGACTGATGGAAGTTCAGTGCATGTATGTGACTTATATGCTGTATAATGAATATATGTGACATATGTTGTATAATCTGCAGCCCCTTATGCTGCATAATTGTTGGGCTAGAGATGATACTAACTGTAGCAGTAGTCACATGTGTCTGGATCCTGTAATTGTCTGTGATGATAATTGTGAAGATAATGTGTCTTGCTGTGGCAAGAGAGATTTCTTCACTGTTAATATCCACCATTGGAGTCTTGTTGAATTTGCATACAGGTGTGGTTGAAAAATACAGTCAATGTTTATAGTTTAAGAATGTATTACACTAAAGGGCACACTGCCCTTAGCCTCCTCAGAATACCCCTCCTTGCGTGGAACCCAACAATCCCATCATTCTCGCCAGTTTGCAGGAATGATGCCCTTGATATGAGTTTGTTGTGAGGTAACAATTCTTTCTTTCCTGTATTTTTTTCCCTTGAGGCGCTTGACTTTGGCAGATATTGAGAGGATAGCCCCACTGGCAGAGGGGGCCTTACCTTACAACTTGGCAGAACTTCAGAGACAGGTAAAAGTAGTCTCCTAAATATAATCACCTTCACAAATGCTGAAATTTTACATACATGACAAATGCAAAGCTTCTGGTTGTTCTGGCTGTACAGAAAGATTTTTTGTTTACCTCAAAGACTACCTTTAAAGAACTGTTGCTGACACCCTTGTAGACTGTGTGTACAGGATTACTAGATTTGTGTTTTGTTCTTTTAGTTTATTAAAATTAGGAAAACAAAAGCTTACATATATGGGCTTGACCTTCCTACTAGAATTAGAATTCTTAAAAAAAAGAAATTATTTTCTCTTCCATTTCTTCATGTAATCATTTTTAAAGGGCAGTGTTAAAGTTTGTGTCTTCAGCTGATATTTATAGTTTTAAAAGTACAAAACAGGCTAGTGATACAACTCAGTGACATAGTGCCTGCTTGGTAAGTGCAAGGTCCTGAATTCAATTCTCAGTATAAAAAAAGTACAAGTCATTGAATCAAATCATTCCTGAGACTATGCCTTATCTAATACAGTAAGAAAAAGAAAGCATATCTAATTAATGAACCAAAAAGAAAACTTTAACTATTATTACCTTTTGGATATATCTGTCTATATATAGATATATTCAAAAGGTAATAATATGTATTTTAACGTATATGTTAAAAATGATTTAGAATGGCTTCTGTGTCCTTTAAAGTTAATGTAGTTCCAAAGAAATACTTTCACAGATACTATCTTGGTAGAAAAAACCCCACATACTCATTTGATGTGAAACAACTTTTCACAAATCTTTTTTTTTTTTTTTTTTCCACAAATCTTGTTTTAAACTGGAGCCTCTACTGTGTCCCTTGCAGGAAGCATGAGCCTCAGCATGCGGCCACAGTGCTTCCTGTGTGGGTGAGAGCTGGGAGTGAGCCCTTGTCTCCCAGACCTCTCCATGCTCTGGCTGGAGTAGGACCTGCGTCCTCATAATGACTCTTTTGCACCCTAAGCTGAGGAAAGAGGAAGGGGCAGGGGATGGAGGGAGGCAAGACAGGAAGTGGGGAGTAGTGATAGATGGGCATGTTGCAGAGAACAGAGCCGCCTTTTCTTTTCTTTTTTTTTTTTTTGGCAGAACCTGGGATTGAACTCAGACCCTTGCGCTTGCCAGGGAAGCACTTATTCTACTGAGCCATCTCCCCAGCCCCAAAGGTTTTTTTTTTTTTTTTTTTTTGAGTTTATTTTATTTTATTGAGAAACAAATAGCAATGAGATAATTTCAAAACTGATTAGGACAGTTTCAATAATTAATACATTGTACGTTGTTATCTTCTTAGTGGTTATCCATAGTACAAGAAACAGACAGGACATCCTGCCCAACCCAAAGGTTATTTATTTATTTATTTTCTGGAACTAGGGATTGAACTCAGGACCTTCTAGTAGCCAGAGGTGGGCTCCCTGTTAATCACCTTCACCATATAGATTAGTGAGATGTCGATGTACTTAGGTGTGTTCTTGTACTTTGGCCAGATTTGGAAATCTTTTTGTCTTTTTTTTTGGTGGAACTGGGGATTGAACTCAGGCCCTTGGGCTTGCCAGGGAAGTGCTTATTCCACTGAGCCATTTCCCCGGCCCCTTTTCTTTTTCTTGCACTCCATCAAATGATATTTTTACCTTTGAGATTAATTATTATAATTTCTAGTTCTGCTTTATGAAGTAAGAACTTTTGTAATTTGTTGAAGCAAGGAAAATGGAAAAGACAGTTTTTATGGCAGTGCTTTGTTTGATATGCAGTGAAGCTTTCTATTGATTAAAATATGTCTGTAACCCAATGCAATTTAGCTGCTTTTGTGCTCATAAAACCTCTTATCTGATACCATGGAAGTTTATTTTTATTAAGCTTTTTCAGATCCTTTAAAAATAGATGGGGTTGGGGGTGTAGCTCAGTGGTATAGTGCCTGCCTGGCAAGCTCAAGGTCCTGAGATAGATTTCTGGTACCAAAAAAAGATGGATTTTTAAAAATTTAACGATTTTTTTAAAAGTGTGTAATTATAAAATTTTGATATCTTAAAATAATATCTGTAGTATATGTTTATGAAAATTTGCTCTTGAAATTTGAAATATTTTATTTCAAAAGGAGATACTTTATAGTGTTACATATCTGTTAATAACCTTATTCCTGGCAATGTCCTTAATATTCGTATTTGGGAGATTTTTCTTTTCTTTTGTTTTATTTTTTTGTGGCTGGCTCAGCCCACACTTGGGGCAGGGCTGGTGCGGCCTGTGGTGCTGGGGATTGAACCTCGATCCCTGAACTTGCCTGAGCTTGCCTAAGCAGGTGCTGTAGTCTGCTGAGCTATTTCACTGGCCCAGATGGAAGATATTTCATTTAGCTTATTGGAAGGATTGCAAGCTGAATTTCAAAGTCCCAACTCCTTTGCCCATTTGCTGCCACTTACTTTCCACATCATCTAACTCTTGATCTAGTGATTTTTCTAGAAGTCAACTCTAAAACTTGCTTTGCAGTTTTGGCACCCTGAGTCTGCATCCTTCGTATTTTTTGTCCTTCATAAGGCCCCTGGTGTGCATTCTCAGACTGGTGTGACTTTTCTCTGAGCCTGAAGGTGACGCCACTGCCACTTTCTTCCTGCTCCTTGGTTCTTTAGGGAGGTGGGAGAGGGCTTCCTCTGCCTCATTTCGGATGACTAGAGAGAAGGGAGCGGTCTTGGGTATTCCTGCATTGCCTCTCAAAATAGGATTTCTGAGAGACTCTAAGAATGGCAGCCATGTAGGCTGCATTGTCTGCCTATTTTGAGATAATGTACTAGTGACTTGATTTTTAAAATTCTTTAGTCCACAGAATTATAGTAATCCTAACTGTAACTATTCCCATGCCACTTGCCAGACATACCTTGATTTGATTCTCTCGTAATATTTCCTTTACGGCTGAAGGAGGAGTACATTCATCACTTGATACTTGTGGGGAATTGGTTCCAGGACCCCCGTGGATATCAGAATCTAGATATTTATTGCCCTGATTTCAAATAGCGTCATATTTGCATACAAACTACATATATATTCCTGTTTACTTAAAGTCAGCCCTAGATTATTTATAATGCTTAGTACAAAGTAAGTGCTATATAAATAATTGTTGTGCTACATGGTTTAGGGAATAGTGACAAGAGAAAAAGCCTCTGTGTGTCCATTGTAGATAGTATTTTCTTCTGAAAATTTTTAGTTTGTGCTTGGCTTTCCATTGATTTGGAACTCACAGACACAAAGAGCTGACTGTACATAACTATTTACAGTTAGCACATAGAGTGTTTCCATGTGGGAACATACTGGAAACTTAAAAGGAAGAAAGAAACTTTTTGTTATCTGAACTAATGAAGAACAGAAAATATTCATGTATGATAGAGAATCTGTGAGAAATAATAGTTATAAGGGAGGCAGTGATTAAGAGCATGGCACTTGGGCAGCTTCCTTCCACATAATGACAGTAGTATTCATCTGATAGGATCATTGTGAGAATTATTCAAGATAATGAAGGGACTTGCAGGAGACCTGACACTTCATAGGCATGAGGTCAGTGTGAACTCCGTTATCTTGTTATTCAAGAAGCCTGTATGAGCAAAGTGCACAATGGGCTGAAGTCCATGTGTTAACATTAAAAAAAATTTAACTGGTAGAATTTTAACCAGTTCATTAAGTGTAAGGAGAGGGGAAGGGAGGAAGAATGATGTGTCCATCAGCTTTCTTGTACTATACTCGACACTGTAGAGACATTTTAGACACTGTACTTGACACCTAGAACTTGAAGGAAGAGAGATTCCATTTGACTCGTGGTTTCTGAGAATTCAGAATGTGGTCAAGTGCTCTCAAGGCAGAAATATGGCAGAAGGGCATGGCAGACAGATGCTCAGTCATGGAGGTCAAGAAGAGGAGCAGGGGACTGTGCCGGAGAGGAGGGGACCCGATGTGAGTGTTAAAGAATGATGTAAATGATTAAAAAATTTAAACAAATAATAAGTTAATTTAATAGAAAAACATGAAATTATTGGCACAAATTCATTTAATGAAGCTAGTACAATCTTCATAAAACCAGAAAAGGACAGGGGAAAAAATTACAGGGCCTGGGGAGAATAAATGCTTCCCTGGCAAGCGCAAGGGCCTGAGTTCAATCCCCGGTTCTGCCAAAAAACAAAGAAAATCACAGGCTGATTTTACATTTGAAATGAAATAAAAACATCATCCCACAAAGTAGTTTCTGTAGGAAATTATTTCTACAGGCTACTCTCTCTGGGTGAGCTGAATCGTGTTTCGTCAAAACGTTTTCAGAACCTAGTGTGGTGGTTAACACCTGTATTTGCAGCACTTGGGAGGCTGAGGCAGGAAAATTACAGAGGCCAGCCTGGGTTACAGAGCAAGACCATTTTACAAAAAAATCAGAAAAAAAAAAATGAACAAGAATAGACAAAATGCATAAAATTGATACAATGATTTTTCTCTCTCATCTCTAGCATTCTGTAGGCATAGAATTTTGTCTTGTGTGCAGAGTTTGCATTCTCCTGGTTCTTCTTTGAACATTGGCGTCATGAGTCCAACACAGGAAGACATTACAGTTCATTTGTTACTTTCTTTCTAACCTCCATCACCCGTGAGAGTCTGACCCTGAAGTGCAAATTTGTTCTCAAAAGAGGAGGAAACCTCTTCCAAATTATTAGACTTACAAAAGTTTTGTCTTTGATGCACTTTAACTTCCCTGTTACTGAGAGGAAAGTGTATCTTCTTGTTCAGCATCGGGGAAAAAATGAGGTGGGCTTTGTTATTCTTACCCACTTCGGTACTGTCAGTGCTTTGGATTTTAACTTTTCTTCATAAGGCCTAGAGTTTTGAATTCAAATTCAGGAGTATTAAAGCCTTAGGTGTGGTTTGGATCCAAGAATTTCTTTTTGCTTTCTTTCTTAGCCTTATTTTACCATTCTGGTCGTGTATATGTAATTTAGCTTTTTTCCCCTCTCCAACATTCCTTCCACTGGGAATTGAACTATTCCTTTTCTTTTATGTATTCATTATAGTGCATTATTTGGAAGAGGCCATTTTCTTTTTTGTTTACAAGAAGCCTTTTTCATATTCATTCATTCTCTCCCTCTCTCCTTCCATCTCCCTCTCTTGCTCTCTTCCTCCCTCCCTCCCTCTCCCTCTCTCCTTCCTCCTCTCCCTCCCTGCTCATCTCCCTCCCTGCCGGTCTCTTCCCATTCCTTCTCCTGCTCCTCCTTCTCCCCCTCCCTATTCTCCCCTCCCTACTCTCCCCTCCCCCTTCCCCTCCCCCTCCTCCCCTGTCTCCCTCTCTCCCACTCTTCCTTGAGGCATGCACACACAGTACTGGACACGTGCTGTACCTCTGAGCCATATCCCCAGCCTGGTTTCATTTTCAGTCAGAGTCTTGCTCAGGTCCCAGGCTGTCCACAAACTTCTGCTTCTCCTGCCTCAGCCTTCTAAGGAGCTGGGATCGTGGGCCTTTGGGGTGAGGCTGTCTCCTTTACTGTGTTAGCATGCTGCATGAAGCAGCTTGGTTTGGACAGCTTGCTTGACTTACTGTCATGATCTGTCTTACCTAGGTAATTTTCTTTGATATGATGAGGTATTTCTTTTAAAAAAGGAAAGTATCTTCAAATGAGACCTCAGTTTCCTACTATACATAGGTGCTTGGAGAACCAGTTAAAAATCACTTGAAGCCAGGTGTGGTGGTGCATGCCTGTAATCCCAGCACTCAGAAGGCTGAGGCAGGAGGATTGTTGTGAGTTTGAGACCAGCCTGAGCTACAAAGTGAGCTTAAGGCCAGCCTGAACTGTATAGTGAGACCCTGTCTCAAAAAAAAAAAAAAAAAAAGGACCCAAAAAAAAAAAAAAATCACTTGAGTTTGTCAAATCTTGGTTTGCTTTGAAAACCACTTAATTAACTTCGTTAGGTATCAACCTTCATGATCATAATCACAACCTTCAGGGCAGGAGTGCCTTCTCCTTTGACCCATTTGCTCACAGTAAGTGATTTCCTTAGTGCTGAATATTTTCTTTCAGCCTAAATGCTAGAAATTCAGTACACAGTCATTAATAGGGATGACAGCTATAGTAGCATTCCATTTATGAATATTCATGATATGAAATCTATAGCATTAATTATGTTAATTTGCATACCTGAATATAAGTGAACCATAAGTTATATTGATACCTAAACCTTAAGAAAAAAAATCTTCAAACCCATTTACTGTGTTTTTTAATAAATGCTATTTAATAGGTATGGAGGTGATGTTCTGTCAAAAGGCTTTTGGGTATTTATAGTTTGTGATGTTTCAACTAAGAATTAAAGCACAGTATAACCCTTCAGTTTTCATAGGATTTTGTAGGGCTTATGAATGCTCTTTGAAGGAGGAGAGTAGAAAGAGAAGTATGTGACTGAGCACAGGGAAAATCTTTTATGTGAATTAGAGAATTGGTGGTTACTTGATGCTTATTTGTTATCATGGCCTTTTTATTCTAAGAATTTTAACATTGTTTTTTGAGACGACATATGATTGAAAATAAAACATGAGAATGTGAGAATGAAGTTTTTTTTTTTTTTCATCCAAACTTGTAATTGGGAGAAATGGAATGAATCAACCTCTGTGTCTCTGTCAGTGTTTCTCTTTCTCTTTGTCTCCCCCCTCCTTTTCTCATTCCCTCCTCCCAGGCCTTAAAACTGAGCTGCATTCCCCAACCCCCTTTTATGAACCAGGGTCTTACCCAGTCTCCCAGGTCCCCGGGCTGGGCTGTGACCCTCGGCTTCAGCCTCCCGAGTGCTGGCGTCCGGCACACACCCTGCTCGTGCCTGGCTGCCTCGTCTCACTTCTTGTAAGGGCCCCATCCCTCTATGCTCACGTGACTCAGTTGGCCCAGAGGCTCCAGCCCCACCCGCTCACTTAGGGGTTTTAACAGTGAATTGTAAGGATGACCAAGCACTCAGTTCATAGCAATGCTATAAATTGATTTTTTTTTTTAATAATTCGTGATGTTAAGGATCATTTATCTTTTTTCCTGTATTTTTAGGAAAAGGTCTACAGGGTGTTTAGGGTCTCAGTGCTTGATCGGACTCGTAGTGATTCTCCTACGAGAGTGCTTTCAGCCTCCCAAGCGCTAAGGTTACAGATGTGCGCCACCACCCCAGTCTCAATTGCTGTCTCAGTGCACCCTGCGGGTTGGGCCAGCATTGGATACGGAGGATCAAACCCTGGCTGTTGCGTTCTGCCTCAGCAGGTGCTTTTGTCAGCTGAGCTATCTGGCTATCTGGCCCACCTTTTTTTTTTTTTTTTCATCTGCTGTCTTTGAAGTAAAATAATATCAGAGTTAACTGGTGAGCTTCACTGTGTAACGGTGTTCAGTGAATACTGGAAAACTCACTGAAGTATCCAAAAGTAATACAAATAATTATTTGCATTAATAAAAATTAAAAGACCATTTGTCTCTTTCAATAATTTACATTTTTTATGTTTCAAATCATGTTTTTTTAAAATAATGTTTATTACTTATGTTTATATGCATATAATACAGTGAAGAGTGTCTAAACTTTTTATTATGGGTTTGTTTGCTTGCTTGCTTGCTTTGGGTCTTTTTGATCCAAAAGTACAGTTCAGGCTGGCCTTGAGCTCACTTTGTAGCCCAGGCTGGTATTGACCTTGCAGAGATCCTCCTGCCTCAGCCTCCTGAGCACTGGGATTATAGGTGTACACCACCATACCCAGCTTTATTATGATTTAAAATTTTTGATTGCTTTGATTATTTTGGGGGTTGAGCCCAGGGACTTGAGCATGCTATACAAGTGATCTATCACTGAGCTACATCTTCAGCCATTTATGCTTTTTTAAAAGTTTATTTTGGGCCAGGGATATAGTGCAGGGGCACAAGGACCTACCTGGTAAGTGCAAGGTTCTGAGTTTGATTACCAGTTAAAAAAAAAAAATTCAAGTTAATATTTTTCAAGTTTTATGACAAAGTAATTATACACTTGTTTCAAACATTGTATAAAGGAAGCTTTTGCAGATACTTTATAATAAAAATGTTAAAGACTAAGACTGTTACATGAGTATAGCCAAATATTCTCAGGCCCTTTATGTTGTAGGATATGTATGAAGTAACACTGAGCCATACTAGGGTGGGATTTTTTTTCCTTTATTCCATAGATTTTATTAGAACTATAAATATGACTATGACAGTAGTCATGTAAGATTTTAAATTATGATCAACATTCTCTGACTTAGGACTTAAGATAACTTTTGTATGGCCAAATATCTCAGTGGATTAAAGTATCTGCAAGCAGGTGCAGGGGCCAGAGGTTCAACCTCTGGGCCTGCTGTGTCAGCCCAGGACATGCTCAGACTGCAATTGAGACTGGGCGTGGTGGCCTGCACCTGTAATCCCAGCTCTTGGGAGACTGTAAACAGGCAGATCACTACGAGGCCAATCTACGCAGTGAGGCCCTGAACACTCTGTAGACGCTTCCCTAAAAACACAGAAGAAGAAAAAAAAAAGATTTTAGAATTTTAAATTAGTTAAAGAAGGGAAAAATGTTTTATAGCTCAAATATCTGCTTACTTTCAAGACTCAATTCTGGACAATGATGATATATTCCTTCATAGTAGCCTGTGAGTGAGGCATTAATGGGTTTGTGAAAAACAAGAAGAAAAAAGTTACTGTTTATTTTGCTGGATGTGGCTGTAAGATATAAATAATAGGGGTTCTTACTTTTCAAAACATTGCTTCCAATCTTGAACACTATTCCCTTCTGGCAGAAGAGAAGATCCTTATATCATGAATGACATCACTTTTAGATTTTGTTTTTTCTTGTATGAAATAGCCAAACTGTGGCCTTCTCCATCAACTTTCTGGTTTCTTCAGCTGTTTTCATGTATTTCTTTTGTCCTCGCAGCATTCTCACGGGTTGGGCAGACCCATCTGGCTCCAGATTGCCGAATCTGCTTACAGATTCACTCTGGGCTCCATTGCTGGAGGTGAGTGACAGTTTTTGTGCCAGATCCAGCTGCGTTCATGTAATGCTGTCTGGCTAGATCCGGGCAGCTCAGCAGAGGCGCAGCTCGTCCACCCTGGTGGTCAGGATGGCAAGGCAGTGCGATTAGTGGACTTGACCAGCCTGGCTGCGGCCCCTCTGGCCCGAATCTGCCTTCAGGGCAAGACCTCCATAGTGGTGTCCGCCTGGGATGCAGGACTGTGCTCGGATTATCCCAGTTAGGGCCCACTGACCACGTGGTTCTGGGCTGTGACACAGAGGCACATGGGAAATCAAGGTTTGGGGTACAAATCAGGGAATTTTATGAAGTACAGCTGCGTCCTGAAGTGATCTGGCTTGGCTTTGCTTTTTCCCTTCTTGCTCATCCATTTCAGAACATCGAGGCTTATAATTTCCTTACTGAACTACTCTCCCCTCCCTGTTCACAGCAGATTTCAAGAAATTGTTTTTGCTTAAGTGCTCTACCAAGGATATGTTTAGAATCAGAAATTGGTTTGTTGAAAAGAACCTAACAGGTGTGATTAAAATGCTTATGATGAAAACAAGCCTGAACTGATGAGACTAATATTTCTTTCATTATTTCCCCCTTCATTCTCAGTTTCAGAAGTTGCAAGCCATGTTTTGGTTTTCAGTAGTCAAAAAGCATATTACTCTAGTTCATATGATAAATATATCCAACCCAAGAAATTCTAAAACATGACCTAAGTCAGGTATGGTGGCTTAATGTTGCCTGTAATCCCAGCACATGGGAGGCTGAGGCAAGAGGATGGCCACAAGTTTGAGGCCAGCCTGGGCTACTTAGTGAGTTCAAGGCCAGATGCACTACTTAGCAAGATCCTGTCTCAAAAACGAATCAATCAGTCAATAAACATGGTCTTAAATTTCAAAAATTAAATTAATATATGTAACAGAAGGATTATTGTATGGAACTTTGTTTCTAATATGATGGTTGTAACTAAGATTAATTTACCAAAGTGCTTTAGTGAGCTAAATTTTAAAATTACAGCCACTTAGTTAAAACATAGAGCCACTCTAGTCGGTAAGACATAACTGGCAAAGTAAATTAGCCATTAATGGAAAGTATTAAGGGCTGTTATAGTTTAGTGCTGTCACTATAGGAGATTATGGACTACATGATGCTGGCGATGATCCATTCTTGAACTTATGAACCTAAGGTATAGGAAAGCACATGGGTCCCAGTTCTTTGAAGCTGCTATATTTATGGGTCTCAGGGCTGTCGTCCTTTGGCCATGTATGGAAGAGGAGACATATAGTCCTGTTCTGTGAGAGTAAATATTGTGTCTTGTCTTCTCACCCTCTGAGATGAGATTTATCATCCTGTGGACTCTATACTTGATTATGCTTGTTCGGAAGCCTCAACGCTGTTCTGTTTATAGCTGTGGGAGCCACTGCCGTGTATCCTATCGATCTGGTGAAGACCCGGATGCAGAACCAGCGCGGCACTGGCTCGGTTGTCGGGGAGCTCATGTACAAAAATAGCTTTGACTGTTTTAAGAAAGTCTTGCGCTACGAGGGCTTCTTTGGACTCTACCGGGGTGAGTAAAGTCAATGATTTTATTTCCCTAGCAGCAGATTTTTAACTCACTTAGTGTGCAAACCGGCATGGAACCCGTCTGGCCCAGATGAGGGAGATTTCTATGTTTTTCTCTTTGCTCATTTTCCTTTGTTACACTCTCTCTGCTGACCACATGTTAGTCTGCGCACAGGGTCTTCATTTCTTCCTGTCGTGTTCGTATTTCTTGGAATCCAAATCCAGTGCTTGCCCCAACTGTGAGCCTGTGTCCCCGTGGTCTTATGAACTAAAGTGCATTCCTGTGGGTGGAATTAAGGACAGGAGCTAAGTAATAGAGAGCCTCTTTTCTGAAAGAATTAGAGAGGAGCAGTACGCCTCTTATCTGTGAAACAGAAACCAGGCAGCTCCTTGAAGGTGAGTTTACCCTCTGTACACTTGTTTCAGATGAAAGAACTAAGGGATTTTTTTTTTTTTTTGGTCCCTTCCAAGAAGACTATGAATCTTTTTTCAGTTAGTCACCTGAAGTTTAAAACAAAATAAACACCTTTGGCTCCATCTCATTCTCATTGGCTCAGAGGCACACAGTCAAACAGAAAATTTTCTTTTGCAGACCACCAACCCTATAATAGGGACACTGCAGCTCTGTACAACACTCTTCCCCCACCCCTGCCGGCTTTGTAGGGACTTGTTCCCTTTGGGAAGCGAGTGGCTTTCATGTACATGTTTTCACATTAGAATTTAGGGTTCCTTTGCGGCGAGATTAATGTTTTAATCTCTTTGGGCGCCACTTGGGATTCTTTGAAACTACTCAAGGTGCTCAAGTCCAGGCGTTCGTGTCATTCACTGTGCTTGTGTGTCTGCACACAGAGGCTCATTAATCCCTAGTTCGCTTCTGAGCTCTGTTAAACTGTTCGGCACAATCTCTTCTTAGGAAAGAAACACTGGGCCCAGACAGACTTTTTGTGCTCATGGTCAGGTGACAGAATACTGCAGTGGGCGTTATGTTCAGGTATTCAACGAAGATGACTCGGACACTTGCATGTGGGGGAGGGGGCTGCGAGGATACTCATTTTCATTGTATGTAGAATAAGAAAGTCATTTTGCAGTAAAACTAGGCTCAAGCACCCTGCTCTGGGAATTAATTAATTTTGCTCAAATATTCAGAGTTCTACTCTCTTGAAATTCCAGTTGTATAGCATATACTTCTTGGAAAGAGACATGCATGGTCCTGAGTATGAAGCTACCCATGCAAAACCTTATTTTAAATTGAATAAGTCCTGAAAGTCTAAATTTTATTTAGACAGAGATTCTGGGTGGAGTGTCACTGTTTTTTTTTTTCTTTGACATCTAATATTTCCTATTCAATAGTGACCTTTTGTCTTCTTGGTATATTTTCTAGGTTACAGAGAGAATGTCTTCTATTAGAAGAAGGCCACATACAGATAGCTTAGTCTTCTCAGTGGATTAGCCTAAATAGATAATACATAGTTTAATCTTAATGGGCATCTAGGAGAGACATCGTGTTGATCACATGGGTGAAGTATAGCACCCACTGCGGGGAGGGGATTGTTCACTTCATTCATGATGTGAGCTGATAAAATTGGTCCTATAAACGAGATGTTTTGTGTTGGGAGAAGATTGTAGGAGTTCTACCTGTGAGTACTGCGATTATTGACATTGTCATATATTGCTTAGAACTAACTGGTCCATTCTGTCAAATGATTGACAAAATTGTTGAAAGATTAGCTAAATTTCTTTGTAGGCAACAATGATAAAATGACACAAATCATTATTAAAATTCCATGAGCTTTAGTGAAGCAAGCTGTAAAACAAATACACATGCTGACATGGTTGTGTGGCTGTTAGATTCAAAATGGAGTTGGGCAGTTAAGACTGCCATCTGCTGCTTCATTCTTTTAAATAATTTCCACTACCATGAAGATGTGTGTGGGTTTGTGTTTGTCACTGATAATTCAGTTTGACTGACAGTAGCCCATGTGCATGATTACCTGCTGGCTTCCAACTTATGGAAAATCACTCTGCAGTACCCTCAAAATAGGCTTAAGATCAGCAGTCAGCAAACATTCAAACACAATAACTCCCCCTTAGCTGGACAATTTAAAGGATATAAAATGTTTATTGTTAGGATCTTTTTTTAAAGTATGCAAAAAAGTGTATGCTCACAATCTGTATAAGCTGTGTGTTTTAGAAAGCTGCATATGAATATCTACAGATGTTGAGTTGTTTGTATGTTTTTTTTTCTTTCTCAGTTTGTAGTCAGCCTGGAAATCTTAATTTCCTAGGAATAATGGCTTATTTCTATGGGATTCTTTTTAAATATCTTAAGCTTGACATGTATTAGTAAATAAAAATATAAAAGGTATATGTTTTTGTTTCTAGAAGATACTCATTAGATGATACTAAAACTGCATTCTTCTTTGCATTTGTTGCTTCCTTTTAAATAAATGACTAGTGAATGCTGGGTTTTTCTGGAGAGAAAATTATGAAAATTGATACTCTATATCAAACAAGCTACTATGTGTTATTACTATAGTCAATTGCCCCCCCCCCATTTTAATTAGAAGCCAGAAGTGTTTGATGGGTAGATAATGTGAGGAAAATATTTCTTTATGGAACTTGCATGTTTGTACCTATATGTCTACCTTGCTAATGATTTTTCTCTTTATCTAGGTCTGATACCACAGCTCATTGGGGTTGCTCCAGAAAAGGCCATTAAACTGACTGTGAGTTTCCTTCTTATTGAAGTTGTGTCATTTATTTGGAGTAAACCCACAGCTAAAGTTGATGCTACTAAGACTGTCACACCATCAAGGCACTTCAGGATAAAGCCTTTTTGTTCCCCACTTCCTTTCCTTTCCTCTCTTTTCCCCTCTATCTCTATTGAGCCCAGAGCCCTTACCAGTGCTAGGTAAGTGCTCCACCACTGAGCTACATCCCCAGTCTTTTTTTACTTTTTATTTTGAGGCAGGGTTTCACTAAGCCTGGCCTTGATCTTATGCTCTTCCTATTTCAGCCTCTTGAGTAGATGGGATTAGAAATGTGCACCATCATGTCCTAACAAAAACTACATTTATATTTAATGTAATGTTGGCTAATTTTTATCGTGCGACAAATATTTTGCTGACTTCAGAAAAAGCAACAATGTACCAGGAGAGGAAATGGTTGGGAATTCTAGATAACTGATGCTGTCTTTCTAATTAGGTTAATGATTTTGTCCGAGATAAATTTATGAGAAGAGATGGCTCTATTCCACTTCCAGCGGAGATTCTTGCTGGAGGCTGTGTAAGTATTGATCCTATATGTTCCTTGTAAAAAAGTCTTATCTTTTTGCACTTTAGATATGATATCAGATTAGCATTTCCCTTGGATTCAAGTGACCTAAGCACATTTTCACATTTTTTTAATATTATGTATTTATTTACATTTTTGCATTTGGAATGATTCTTTAAAATGTCATTGTATAGGGGCTGGGGAGATGGCTCAGTGGAATAAGTGCTTCCCTGGCAAGCATAAGGGCCTCAGTTCAATCCCTGGTTCCACCAAAAATAAAATGTCATTGTATAATATGGTAGTCCCTCACTATTTTGTGGTTTAACTTTCACGGACTCACTGTTTTGAGGTTTTCAAAAAATATTAATGTAAATTATTTATTGCAGATTTTTTACTACATCACAGGATCTTGCAGTGCTGTACAGTGTGGGAAGGGGTTATAATGCCTTAAAATATATATAACTACTAAAATAAATACAATGTGCTGCTTTGCTTATTTTCACTTATCGCGGGGGTACCTAGAACATAACCTCAATGATAAGTGAGGGGCTGCTGTGTAATTATATGGGTTTTGAGAATAAAAGAGATTATTTTCATCAACTTTTTAGTAGCATCTGGAGCATTACTTTCCAGACTTTTGTAAATCTAAATTTTATTCTTCTTAAGCATCACAGAAAATACAGCAGTGGGTGGGGGTACCGTACATTCATATTAGCTGGAACTTATACTTTAGATATAGGACTAGTCGAACTATAATATTTCTGCTTTAGGGACTGGAGGGTATAGCAAATAACTAGCTATATCATAGCTATTGATAAAAATTCTGAAGCCAAGCATCAGAGTATATTTACGTATGGCCCAACTGCTTCTGTCTGTAAACTGTAAGCATTCCATTGACTTTAGACCAATTCCCACACCTATGTTTTTGGTTCAGCTAGTTTTCTTTGTGGTATTGTCTTACATGTGATTTGCTTGAGATTTGTTTAGTCCATTTTGTTCCTGAAAATGTTAATAACTTCTAATTGCATTGGTTGGCAATTTTGGCTAAAATCTCAGTTGGCTATGTAGCTGAAGGTGATGAGGTCAATGACCTTAGAAGTCCTAATTCAGAAGAGATGCCCCCGGGATCAGAGGGTCAGGTTCCTGCAGGTTCTTCGTGAAGCGATTTGTCAGCCTGGCATGTACCTAAGTCTTCACCTTCTGCAACCAGAGCTCTGGTGGAAGCTGTGGGATGGGGGTGGGGGAGGGGTTGTTCACACACATGTCTGCACATGGCTTTGTGTGTCAGTGCATGCATTCTCAGGAAGGAAGCCTCTCTGGCTGAATTTCCTTTTTTGTGATAAACAATAGAGAAGGGTAAGCCCCTTGCTTAGGTGGGATAAAAATGCTAAAATTGTTCCTCATCTAATGAGAACCCCTTTGCAAATCAAGTCATCTTTTCCTCCATGGTTTTAGCTTCCATTTGGTTACAAGGCTTCCTGGTTCTTTGCTACCATGGCATGTGCATGCATTTGTCAGAAACCTCTAAGTTATACTTTTTGTCCTTTATAGCTAATGGCTTCTGTTTGCACTTGCAGTGTGCAGAGGCTGTTGGCCGCGTGTGACATGCGACCTACACGGATCAGCCGTAATCAGATGTTTGGCTCCTTTGTTCTTCCACGGTGTGGGCCCTGTTTATAGAGTTGAACTTGGAGAATTTCTATTGAAGTCTAAAGTGCCTTGAGGGTGGTGCTGACGCTAAGGATCTTCCTTAATCATGGCTCATTTCTGGAAGCTTTGATCGACTGTCTGGCTGGAAATGGACAGCATGAGAATGATTAGTTTGTCTGCAGTCTTTCACCTTGAATAATTTCTGCTATTTCCCTTCATTTAGAAAGGGAAGAAAATATGTAATTAATGGAGTTTTTTTCTGACTAATTCAGTCATTCTACAGTATAAGTGACTGACAGAGCACAATCCACTAGTTTCCCCTAAAGTTAATAATTTTGCAGAGAAAATACAGCCTGGGACAAAAGGGATGAGTCTCTATTTACAGGATGTCCTGACATTGTGAGGCACATGGCATTCTCTGTCCTGAATGCTATCGGGAAAGTGTTGGAAGAGCAGCTGCCCACGAGGCTGATCCTAAGAGTCTCCCCACCCAAGATAGTGGTGAGGCGAGGTACAGTGCCGGGTGCTCCCTGCGTACCATGGGGCCCCAGTGAGAAGAGTGTGCGGTTCTTCAAAAAATTACCCAGTTACAAAACTGTACTTATGCTGGGTAATTAGGATGAAATGACTCAAAGTGACTTTTCCCAGCAGAAGAATTAGCTAAGACCTAGGTTTTGACTTTCTTATCAATAGGTAGGAAGGAAATCCTGTTGCTGTGTAAATGACTATATTGCCTATAGGAAAAATGACTGGACCATGAAGTGGCTGAGGAGTGATCTCTGGTCCTCTTGTGTTCCTTATTTTTCATTGTTTATTTTATGATCCCTCCCTCCCTCTCTCCTCTCCCTCTTTCCTCCCCCTTCCCTCCTCCTCCCTCCCCTCTCCCTTCCTCCCTCACCTCCCTTTTCTTTCTTTTCCTTTCTCTTCCTTCGCCTTTCCTTTCCTTCTTCGGGATTGAACCCATGGCCTGCCTCATTTTAAGCATACACTTTACCACTGAGCTGCTTGCCCCAATACCAGTTTCTAAAAATATATGATAACATGCAGAAGAATATGCTAGCTAGGTATAAAAAATAATAATACAAGAATATACATATACTTGCACCATAATCTGCTAAAATATTTTTATTGATACTGATTCTTGCTTTTAATATAGTTCTAATTTGATAGGTTATTAATGAACAGTAGAGACTTTTCCTAGTGGACTAAGCATTTTATAGGGATTATTTTATTATTCCTACTAGGGTTGATTACAATTTTCATCAGTAGTAAATGTCAAAATTGAAATTCAAACTACCTCTGTCTCTAAATTTACATTTCACATTTGGTGTTTCCATTTATTTCTTATTTTAGTTATTCTTTCATTTATTGAATACCTGCTATGTTTCAGGCAAAATTTTTAAATAATAGTTTTTGTGGTGGTATTGGGAATTAAGCCACGACTTTGTGCGTGCTAAGCATGTGCCCTGCTAGTGGGGTACACGCACAGCCTTAAGACAAAACCCCCAAGCCCCAGATTTATTGGTATATAATTCATACATGATATAGTCCCTCAACTAATATGTCCAAACTGTTCAGTTGTTCTCAGTATCGTTCATAGAGGTATGCAGCCATCACCACAAGTGATTTTAGAACATTCTCAGCACTGCAAAAAGAACCTGAGAGTCTTCTAGAGTCTTCTATCACTTTGCAATCCTTCCATCTCACTTCTAATTGCTAGGCAACTATTACTGTACCTTCTGTTGATAGATTCACTGATTTTTAGAATTCTATATAAATAATATGTAGCCTTAGGTATCAGCTTGTTTCACTTAGCCAGTCTGGGCCAATACTTATTTCTTTTTATTGCTCAGCTTATGGGGTAGACCACATGTTGTTAATCCATTTATCGGTTGCTGGACATTTAAGTTGTTGCCAGTTTTTGTCTACTAGAAATAATATTGCTATGAACATTGGCATATAATGCTTTACATCAATATGTGTTTTCATTTGAGTATCGAGTGGCTGGTGGATTATATGGCATTTCTAAAGTAGATACTGGATTGATTGATTGATTGGTACTGAGATTTGAACCCATGGCCTTTGTACTGAGCTATGTCTGTGGTAATTTCTAGAGACAGGTTTTGATATATTTTTTTTAAATATGTATTTGGTACAGGGTCTCACTATACAGCTCAAACTTGTAGTGATCCTTCTGTTTCAGCCTCCCCAGTGCTGGAATTACAAGTGTGTGTCACTATGCCCATTTTGGGTGACTGGCTCTGTGTAAGCCCAACATGGCATGTGGTACCATTTGTCAAACGCAGATCCTTGCACTTGTCAGACAGGCATTTAGACCTCAGAGCTCTCTCCCTGGCCCCCAGGCTTTGATCTTTGACACCAGGTTTTTTAAAAAAGTATTTTATTATTATTATTTTAAAGAGAAAAATAATTTCAAAACAAAATAGTAAGAAGGTAACAATAGCTAATACATTGCATATTGTTATGCTGTGCCCCAGAACCCCAGGTGCACCATGCCAGCCACGGAAACTCCAGTGCTGGGGAGGCTCAGACCAGAGGATCATTATGAGTCCAAGCTGCGTGCATAGTGAGACCCTATACGAAAAAGAAAAATTAAAGTACAAGATACAGGCATTTAATTGTCTGAACAGCAGTATTAGTATAAACTTTTCTTTCCAATGAACAAGGTAAATTAGTATCTTAACTAGTGTGTGTGTGTGTGTGTGTGTGTGTGTGTGTGTGTGTGTATTACTCCTTTTCTCCTTTCCCCATCCCAATTTCTCTTTCCTTTTGAACAATTTCTTCCCATTTTTACAGTATCTATTTTTCATTTTGGATTTTCTTTACTCTTTCAGTTTCTCACACTAAGGAGACAATATGATGTTTGCACTTGTGTATCTGGTTTATTTTAATTTTGAGTATGTTCTCAAGTTGCATCTATTTACTTATAAAAGGCTCCAGTCTATCCTTCTTTATGCAAGAGTAATGCTTTATTGTATGAAAAGATCACATCTTTTTTTATCCATTCATTGGTTGATGGCTATTTGGGTTGTGTCCAAGATCTAGGAATTACAAATTGTGCTGCTATAAACATAGGTGCACATATATTACTGTGGTATGATATTTTTAATTCTTCTGGGAAGATACCCAGCAGGGGAATACCTGGGTTAAATGGGACTTCCAATCCTTGTTTTTTGAGGAATCTCTGCATTGCTTTCCACAGTAGTTATACCAGTTTACACTCCCATCAGTGGTGGAGAATATTTCCTTTTTTCCCTAGTATTTGTTACTGGTTGATTTCGTGATAATAGCCACTCTTTCTGGGGTGAGATGCAACGTCCTTGTTGTTTTAATGACAACTCTTGAATGACTAGTGATGGTTAACACCAGTTTTTAACCCTGGGTTTTTGTTGTTATTGTTGTTGTTTTGTTTGTATTTTAGGGAAGAGTCCACAGGATGTTCAGGGTCTCACTACTAGATCAGACTCGCAGTGACCCGCCTATTTACGGCCTCTCAAGAGCTATGTCTGTGGTTCTTTCTAGAGACAGGCTTTGATCTTTTTTGATCAAGGCGCGCACCACCGTGCTGAGCCTCAATTGCCATCTCAGCCTGCCCTGGGAACGGGGCAGGCATGGCAGGGTGGGGTGGATGGGGTGGGTGGGTTTTTGTTTTAAGCTTTGAGCAGAAATATCATCAAAAGACTGTTTCATTTTCCATTGCTAGGTTTTAATGTAGTTCCTTCTAAGTTTTCCTAGGGTGTACATGCATACCATGCATACAAGCCCTTGTATAACACATGTGCCCTTCCCCTTAGGGGTTTTGTTGGCTTTAACTTCCTGATTGAAAATGTAAGCAGCTCTCATGTGGAGATGGGGTAGTCACATGGGAACATCCCACCTTAGGAATATAGATTGTGCATTTAATCACCATCCAAGATAAGATAAAAGAACATTTCACTCCAGAAAATTCATCCAGGCCTCTTCTAAGCATCTGTGCTTCTGATTCCTGTCATAAACTTTGCTTCATCCTATGGAGTATCCCAAGTATGTTCTTCAAAGTCTTCTTTTGCTTAACATAATGTTTTCAGAGATTCAGCCTTTTGTTGTATAGAGGATATCAGCTTTGTGTTTAATTTTGCTGACTCTTGTTCCATTGTATAAATTTACCACAACTTGTTTATCCCTTTATCTGTTGATGGCCATCTGGGTAGTTTCTAGATTTTGTCTATTATTAATAATGTTGCTATAAACATTCTTGTATAAGTCTTTTTGTCAATGTACATTTTTATTTTTCTAGGATGAGTAAGTAGAATAAAGTAGATTTTTCAATTGAAACTACTGAAAAGAGGAAATTGCTAACCTTTATGATAGGATAGGCTATTTTACTAATATTCCAGTTATTTCACATCCACACTGATGTTTGCAGTTCTTTTTGATAATAGGCATTTAGTGAGAGTAAAAGGCTATGTTATTATGGTTTTAATCTGCATTTTCCTGATGCCTAAAGATATTGAATATTCTTTCACGTATTTGGGATTCGTGCATCTTTTTGTAAACTTCTTGTTTAAGTCTTTTAGTTAGGTTTTTCTTTAGTTTTCCATACTATTGTTTTATAGGTGTTCCTTATAATTGTGGGTATGGTCTTTTGTCAGATATATGTGTTATGAATATTTCCCTAATGCATCATTTGTTTATATTCTTCATGGTGTGTGTGTGTGTGTGTGTGTGTGTGTGCGTGCGTGTGTGCGTGTTTTTTTTAAAGAGCAATCAATTATGTGGTTTCTTGGATATATCCTATAACTGAAGGGGGAGTAGTTTTAAATACCAAAGTAGAAAGTTTTAAAAGCCTAAGTGGCTTGACCTATATGTACTTTCTAAAGGTTTGTCTGGTAAGTACCTGTTATTTTATTGTCAAACGCTAACCACAGGTCAGGTTCCATCTTATCTGACAGACCACATTATCTCTTTCAGAGTGTGTTACTTCTGAGCAGACAGAAATCATAAAACCCCAAATTAATTTATTGCTCAGCAAAGGGCTGAGGTGATCCGCTTGTGCTGCAGGTGCGCTTCCCCAGCCCTCGTGGAGCAGCTCTTAGAGAACACGCCCCTTCCTGGGGCCTGCTCTCCTGTCAGCACTCACGAGCTCTGTGGGATACGTAGGGTGTGTGCTGAAATCCTGGTTTTCAGGTTGGGATTGGTCTGTGGCAGTGTAGGTCATCAACCTTCCAAACCCAGGATCTTTCCTTCCTCCGCGCTTCTTCCCTTGAATTTGCATAGGTGTTGTACCCTAGGGTTAAAGCAAAAGCCTACAGTTCTTTAATTGTAGCATTTTCTGATCCTCAGGGGCAATCTTTGTAAGCTGATCTTGAACATCTTAAAGAGCTGTCTGAAAATAGCTCTTCTACCTCTCTTCTCCAGGAATCAGAGTGGTCCCACTGTGCTTATGTGAACACACACACACACACACACACACACACACACACACGAGAAAGTCCTTATATATTTATGTCAGCTATGTACATAGGGATCTTGGTTCTTCCTGCCTTAGCCCATTCAGCCTGCTATAGCATGCACCTCAGGCTGGGTGACTAATAAACAACAGTAACTACTGCTCCTGTGTCTGTAAAGTCCAAGATCGAGGTGCCTCAGTGTGGTGAAGGCTTGCTCTGTGCTTCCAAGATGGTGCTCACATGGACAGATGGACCCTACAGTCTCTTCTAGAAGGGCTCTATGCTTAGTCCTGTGAGCAGGACTTAATCCCTTCCCAAAGCCCCCACCTCTTAATGCTAAGTAATAGTTTCCAACGTGAATTTTGGAGGGACACCAGCACCCTAATTTTAAGCATATACAGTCTTATAATATCCTGGTGTATATAATTACCCAACAAGAAACATATTGCAATTCGTTCCTTTTAAACTGTCACTATTTTCAGACTATTTTAGAAAAGACTAGTATTTTCTGTGGCTTTAGGAAAGTAAGAATCCTTGATTGATCTGTAAGGTGAGGCACTGCCTCTGTTGCTCTTGGCTTAGTCCTAGTGAGAACTAATTCTGTATGGCTTTTGTTGATTTGTCTAGTTACTTTATTTATTTTTTTTAAATTCATTTATTTATCACAGTGTCTCGCTACACATCACGGATTCTTTTTTTTCTTGCGGGGGTGGGGGGTCAGCTCAGCCCGCCCTGGGGGGGAGGGGCTGGCACGGCATGTGGTGCTGGGGCTTGAACCTCGGTCCCTGAGAGACGCTTTAGACCGCTGAGCTATCTTGCCAGCCCTGTCTGGTTACTTTAAATGCATGTATTTTATATACCTAGAGAGCTGGTGTGACTTAAACAAATTAAAGGTAGATTTTTATCAGTCTGTGTAAGGGAAGACTGTATGGTGAGTTGCTCTAATTGAATATTTTGTGGTTGGAGAGAAATAGTTCTAAACTGTACGAGACAACAGATGAAAGAGAGAAATCAGCAAGGGACACTGTGGCGCAATGGGGCCCAGCCTCCAGCCTCCCTGTAGGACCTGCCCTGGGTGTGATTGTGCGGGCAGGGTTGAACTGGCTTAATCCTGTGTGTACCCCAGCCTCGGGCACAGGGGAGGCTGCTGACAGGCCTTCTGTATCCTGGTCCCAGTGACTTCCACTGTCAGCTTGGGTTGGTGCATTTTCTTAAAAATTATGTGCTACAAGGTTGCATGAAAGTATTTGCATTCTTTCCTTTCCTTTTGTGTACAGGCAACACTTATTCCAAATGGGATTTGTTCCCTTTTATGTCTTTTTTTTTTTTTGACATCTAGAAGCATTTATTTTATGCAAAAAAATTTAAATATGAGTGTGTGCCTGAAAGTGCGCACATCACCTCCGCTGACAATGCCAAGAAACGTAACGTACTGCAGTCAGTGTTTCTAAAACAAAGACAGGAAATAAAGATAGAAAACCGAACATGGATTTCTCAACAGCACAATGCTGCAAATTGGGAGCAGCCCTAGATGCCTCCAGCTTCCCTTACAAAGCTGCCAAAGTCCAACTATTTAGGAAAAAAAATTGATTTTGTTTTACAACAATAATAAAATTTGGGGACAAACATAAAACCACATGTTGAACAGTCTTCATCAAAATCCCAATGTTCCGTCATGGTCATGGGACTAAAAATTCTTATAATGTTTTATGAAACACACTATGTATATTTACTGCAAATTGTGTTAAACTAAAATGGAGGGGAAGTAAAAATATGAAGTTTACTACTTGCAAATCAATAACTTTAATTATTTTCTCACTGATAAAAGTCAGAAAGCCATATTTATAAAATTGCTACCACATCACTTTTCATAGCAGGAAACTAAAAATCTGTACACCTCATTTTTTGCAGGAAAGTAGACAGGCAAAAAGAATTATAAAAAAAGAAAAAGAAAAACAAAGGAAGAAAGAAAGAATTATACATGAAAGTTTCCAAAAGGAAAAATAGGCAGGGCCCAGGAGATGGCTCAGTAGAATAAGTACTCGCCTGGCAAGCGCAAGGGCCTGAGTTCACTCCGAAGTTCTGCCAAAAAAATAAACCAAATAAACGAACAAAAAAAGGAAAAACAAGGAACTATTTAATCTGATCTTTTCTGGGTTTTTTTTTGTTTGTTTGTTTTGTTTTGTTTTTTTAGGAACAGGGGATTGAACTCAGGCCCTTGTGCTTACCATGAAGCACTTATTCTACTGAGCCATCTCCCTGGCCCCTAATCTGATCTTTTCTTCTAAAAAAAAAAAAAATTAATTCAGTAGGCTTCTATTTTTCTTGTATGACATGGAAATTCCTGGCTTCTTTTTATGTCTTTTAAGTTCTTTTCTACAACCAGAAAAATACAGTTAAATACTGAAAAATAAAAGCATTTAGCTTGTTTTAATATTTGTGCTTGCATGTCATTAAGGAAAATAAGCAGCAAACTTGACAAGATAAACATAGGGATTAGGAGATTAGAAGCTAATTCATCCAAGGTATAGTGTAAAATGGTATTTTTGTCTAATGTAAACATCATTGCCAGAAGCAGCAAGGTGTCGAATTAGGCAGTGCCATTTAAATGGGTCACTGTCATTACAGTTTAATTTAAAATTTTATAAATTTTGGTATTTCTTATTCCAGGTCTCTAGCTTCATTTGGGTTAGGTTTTTTTATGTTCATATAGACAAACTTTTTAAGGTTTTGAGTCCATAGATAAGTAGTGTTGACTAGTTTGTTTGTTTGTTTTATGTATTTATTTATTTATTTTGTGGTACTGGGCATCGAACTCGGGACCTTGCACTTGCCAGGCAGGCACTTATGCCACTGAGCTATCTCCCCAGCCCTAGTTTAAAAGGTGCACTTTAAAGATGAAAATTGCCAAATATCCTATGGGAGAGAATGTGTGAAGGAGGAGCTAGTCTACAAAGAAGCCATGCTTTGTAAGACTGGTTCTGTTTCTTCTCTGTTGTGAATGAGTAGTTAAGTCACCTGATGGTTTGGCATGCAGAAGGTGACAATAGGTGACACCATGAAAGCTCTTCCTTGCAGCTACTCAGTTGCTGTTGCCAGGATGTATCAGTGTTTAATCTTTTGATAAACTTAGGTATTTTAACATTTTTGATGGATGATAGCTAATATTTTATATTCTGTTTAAATGATTTGGCATGATTTTGTTACCATATTGCTTTATTAAGATCATATAATTATTTCTCAACGTTTCTTACTGGAAAGGTGACTCTCTGTTTAATTTTCTTGCTATTAGAATTAGCAGATAGCATATTTGTATAAATAAGGTAGTATATTTTTCATTGACCAGCTAACATTTATGAAATTTTATATATTAAATGATTATACTTACTATAAATAGTTTTTCTCCCTTTGGAAAGAGGTTACTATATTAATGGTATCACTTATAATCATCACAGTTTTAGACTAGCACAATCCACAGTATGATAATATGGTCTCCATTCTATGTTGCTAGATTTTTACCATAGAATTGAGCTAATTTCAGATTTTATTCCCCCCTCTCTGTCCCAAGTTTAATATTGTGAGATAGTGGTCAATCACAGGTTTATAGAAGGTCAGTGTCATTTGTCATGTGTACTTTTCCTTAACTTTACAAACACCCAAAGTTTTAGTAAGTAATCTTCACAGTAATCTTTATCTTTCCTAAAATATGCAGTGTTTCTGGGTAATATTTGCTCACATGTTCTTAGGTGTATCTTAAAAGTTTTAAGAATGCACCTTAATCTTTAAAGCATAACCTATGTAGATAATTGTTAGAAGTTTTGCTCCTTCAAATATAGTAGTGTATATAGGTGTAGAATAGTCATGGATATACATTCCACTGTTACACTGTCACTGTTTCCACGTCTCCTTACTAGACTGTGTGTGTTTATAAATTTACATCATTTGGTTTGGTGGCTATGTTCAGGGCATTGTTGGGACTTCCTGTGTATACTTCGTACTAATTTTCAAAGCATACAGCTATGAATGTGAATACCTTTGAAAATGTAGTCATCTCTTTCCCTCAGTTCTGTTTTACTAGAGTTTTAGAAAGCCTTATTTTTATACTCAGAAAAAAAATTTGAGGAATGGTTAAATGAGTAAAATCTCATAAGCTGGCAGTTATTTCCAAAGGAGCCCATGAAAGCAGAGAGAGGGAACTGTGGAGTTGGGGTGGCATCCAGATCGGAGTGCTCCCCTCTGCAGGGTGTTTTAATTTACTAATTATTAAAAGCATGAAAGAACTTTGAGTATATTTAAGCATAATATCCACAGTTAACACTTGGCACCCGGGGACAGACACTGTCTGGTGGAGGCGAATTTGGAGGATTATAATTTAAAAAAAAATTCATCTCTGTTCTTTTCTTCTTTTTCTTTTTAATCTTCTTTAGTTTAGAATATAAAGCACGTTTTCCCAAAGATGGTCTTTGCAAGTATTATTTAAACAAGAGATTTCAGGGAAGTAGTAAACTTTTCCAATTGGTTTGGTCTTTAATACTAGCTACAGGAACAGTTATTTGGATTATCATTTTAACATAATTTTTTACCCAGAAATCCTTTTGAAAGTATTGTTTGCTTAGGTTGAAACATTGAAATGCTTCCTTCTGCCTGCAGTGCAACAGATTAAAAGAGAGAAACGCAGGCAAATCAACATGTAAAACTGGGTGTGAGTTGCAGGAAGCAGACAGGGGAGAGATAGGGAGAGGGGAGAGAAAAGGGGGGCAGAAAATTGCTGTACTTCCCTGCTTGGTGGACAGAAAGAGGATTAGGACTCTGGAGAATGCAGGGCAGTGAGCTCCCCTGAAGAGGAAAAGAATCTAGCATCTGTGTCAGCGTCTGTGGATGCTGAAAGTAGTCAGGGGTCACCACTGGGACCCGAGTAATTGGGAGTTGTAGCCTCGCAGTGGCTTGGAATATGGGCTGAGCCACACTGCTACCCTTTGGAAGGGGTCTTGGAACGCCTTGGGCTTATTTTAATAAATGAGTAGAAATGTGGATGAAGGTAGAGCATTAAAGTACCATTGAATATTGCTTGAGAATTCTGGGGCATTGTTTGTGGTAGCATTTTGATACTTGGGGAATTACGCCACAATGAGACCCATATTTCATATTTCACATGGGACATGCATTACAGTTATGATTATGTAATTGTGGTTATATGATTATGGATATTTTATGAATCTAGTTCTGATTATATGATGTGAGCAGCCGCAGTTTAACATGAAAATGTGAAATGAGATTTTTTTCATTGTATGAAAGGAGATAATATATATTTTATTTTTAAATATCCATGATCACACATACACATCCATTGTCTTACAGAAACCAAAAAAAGAGTTAGTAGCAGTTATGTTAAGCATTCTGTTTTTTTTTTTTTTTTTTTTTTTCCTTCTAGTAGGCAGGTTTCAGATGCAAATATGGCCTGATTATCAAAATTCAAATTTCTGTCACTCACCAGGAGAGAATGTGGAATGTGGCTGTGATCCCACGGTTAACTAGCTGTGCCACCTCGTGCTTTGCCCTCAAGAATTCTTCTAGTTTTGTCTTGAAAGGGTACTGAGCATTTTCTCTCCAAACCCCCTCCTGTTGTGTTAAACTGGCTGGAGTTTGGTCCAGGCTCAGACATTTGAGGATTTGAACCAGGGCAGACTCTTCTCACTGGGGCTTAAGGCACCTCTGTAAGGCCAAGCGAGCAGATTAGCAGGGTGGGGTGGATGTGCGGAGAGAAGTGCGGGGACCACTGCAGATCTGAATCTTAGCTCCAGGGTGTAAAAGATACCAATCCTCTAATTTCTCTCTCCCTTTCATTGTGGGAGAACCACCGCCAGCCACATCTGGCTTCACTTTTGTTTTCCAAATTGAGTTTATTAATTTTGTTGTTTTAAATGTGCTTGGGGTAATCTTGGGAAGTCTGGTTTGAGAAGCAATCTTGACATTTCAAATGGAAACAAACCCAGCCTTCGACTGACCTGAGACACACTTTGGGAGCCCCTCAGGCATCAGCCAGAGTGTGGGGCTCTCGCTGCTCTGCAAAGAGAGGTGTAAGGATGGTTAGAATTGGAGGCTTACGCTGCCTTGGCTGTGTTGGGGAAATCGCCTGCTTTCCCCCCCTTGCCGGCAGGCTGGCGGCTCCCAGGTCATCTTTACCAACCCACTGGAGATAGTGAAGATTCGCCTGCAGGTGGCTGGAGAGATCACCACAGGACCCAGAGTCAGTGCGCTGAACGTGCTACGGGACTTGGGACTTTTCGGTCTGTATAAGGTGGGTAGATGCCTTGGGCCGTCCTGGAGTGTGTGATGTACCCAGAACTAATGTGTGAGAATGCAGACATCAGGCCTTTCCCCCTGCCCCAGTTAGAGAAGCATTCTTGTCCCACAGGTATCCATGGCTAGAAAATCAGAAAACAAAAGTGAGGACCTTCTGTTCAGGGAGGTGGGGTACAAAAACCGATTTCCCTTTTGTCATCTTCAGCTTTCCTGGAGCTGTAGGATTTGAGCATCAGGTCACAGCCTTTCACTTGATGAGTTTGGGAAAAGTTTTTTGATTGTTCTTTGGCTGGACTTAGGACTTTACAGTAGTCATTTATTTTGAGTCAGAGTTATTTCTATTCCTATCTTCCCAGTCAGCGCTTCCCTTTGTCTTAATAATTTGAGGACAGTAAAACAGTAGTTGAGTTTGGTAGGCTTCGGGTCTTTAAGAAGTTAAGTGGTAGGATTTGTCAATAATGAATTCCATTAAAACATGAATAGCAACAGTGTACTGTACTTTAGTAAAATGCCAGTCAATAGATTCCTTCCCTGCGGGTCTGCTCACTGCCATCATTATAGATCAGATGTAATGGAGCAGAAGCTATTATTTTTCTTAAACAAGAAAGGGCATTGCTTGCCATTCCTTTGCCTGGTATAAGGGAGAATACATAAATTTAACCAGTATAGGCAACTAACTGTGTTTCCCAGAGAATCTGATTTATTTATAGCTCTATCACTGCAGAAATGTTGAAATTTGCTTCTCTATCTGCAAGTTTAAAAATTAGAAATTCTCCAGATTAGAATCACACAGCTGCTGGGCTCTCTGGAGACCAAGCGTCTCACTGGAGAGAGCTCTGCATGCTGGCCCCTCCTGTATTTCCATTATTTTTGGAATTCTCTTTGAGAGCTGAATTTATACACATTGTTTCTCTCTGTATTTTCCTTTAGGTTTTTGGGACATACATTTGTTTTGTGTGTCTTTTAAGAACAGTGCCCTGGTGGAGGGGGGACGGTGGACAGTGTGGTAGGGAACCAACTGCCAGGGCCCACTACTTGCCTGGATTAGGAAAGCCCTGGCAGGACAAAGGACAATACCTGTGCTGCTGACTAGGCAGCCGGGGAGGTAGTCATTGTGACCTCAGTCATGGCAGTAAGCGAACTGTGTTTCTTCCCTTGGTGGTTTTCCACAACTCCTGCTGATATATTTGTCCGGGTTTTCCCCGATCCTTTGCTATGCAGAACATGGTGAACAAAGACAAAAGATTGTGTGTGTGTATGTGTGTGTGTGTGTGTGTAGTGGTGACAGGTTGTTTTATTTTTTTGAGATAAGGTCTTGCCATGTTGTCCAGGTTGGCCTCACACTCCCTATCCTCTCAGCTCCCCACTCGTGTAGCCCCATTACAGGCCTCGCCCTTGTGGTGTCTCTGCCTGCTTGCCTAGAATAGTTACCCTCTGCCCCATTGCTTCTTCCTGGTACTGCAGAGACTCTCCACTGATATGAGTTGATAATGTGTTCACTTTGGGGTGCTGTCTTTATGATCCCTGTTAATTTTGGGACTTAAAGTCACTCTCTCCTTCCCCTGATTCCCTCAACTCCCTTCCCTACCAAAGCCTGAAGGCTTGAGAATTGAATTTTTTATTAATATTGAAAAACTGACTCTAGTTCAACGGCTATAGTTTCAGATGTAAGTATGTGAAATTAACTAGCTGTGGAAATCCACTGCAGAGCACTGTGCATCTAATTAATGTTGTGCACTATTAAAAATTTAAGAGGGTGGAGCTCATATTCTGACAATAAAATTGATTGATTTAAAAAAAAAAAATCCTGAATCTCAAAAGAAAAATGCTAGTACACTTTTGCCTGATAAGTCTAGGGCTCCAGGACCTAGGATCCAGCTCCCTCTTGCAAGCCTGGCGTCATGCATGTTCCTCTGTGCCCCCTACCCCCCTGCCACGCCCCATGTCCAGTTTCCTTCCACATCAGTTCCAGTGCTGTTTGAGGGACACCTCAAGCTTGTCACTGCCAGCCCATCGGTCCCATTTGGGCATTCCCACTGTTTACACACTGTTTTGCACTATTTCCTCCCCATGTGACAGGGTGCCAAAGCGTGTTTCCTCCGAGACATTCCCTTCTCTGCAATCTATTTTCCTGTTTATGCTCATTGCAAACTACTTCTCGCTGATGAAAATGGACACGTGGGAGGAATAAATCTCCTGGCAGCTGGAGCCATGGCAGGTAACTGCAGAATTTTTTTTTTTTTAACTGAAAGAATCTTTCTGATACTTTTCCTCTTTATTTCTGGAATAGTTATTGTTTGTATCTGACTTAGTTAAATATGATTGCTTTTTCTCCTTTGTGGGATGTGCTGTAATTCTGATGAGAGTTAATTACATTTGCATAATGTGGATAAACAGCTTAATACAGCTTTGCGACTTGGAGCCAAATTAGATCTGCCTATCTAAATTGGGCTTTCATCATTAGGATGTTCCTTAGCCTCCCGTGCCCCTGCAACCTTGGGGGCAGCCAAGCCCAGCGTTATGGGGAAAGTTCTCATGGAATCATTCGCTTTGTCGTATGCATCGTGCTGACACACAGCTCTAGCATGTACTTTCAGTTTCTCTGCCGTGGAGTCTCCATGATTTGGCTCAGAGTTGAGCTTTCTTCTGGAAGCTGTCTGTTCTTCCTACTGTAGCCCTTGAGACCCAAGTAAGCGAATCACCCCCCCCCCCAACTTGATCCCCAAAGCTCTGACTCTTTGCATTTTGTTTGCTTACATTTTCTCCTCTGTGCTAGGCTGGGAGCCACTCGAGGGCCCATTCTGTTTCACTCTATTTATTCTTATCTCCCCTGATGTGGCCAATATAGTAATATCAGGAACTCAATACTGTCAGTGGAATAAGGAAAAAATCTACCTAGTCTAGATTCCTGGTAAGGCATAGAAGAGATTCCCTCTGAGACAGGAGCCTAGCAAATATGGGAAGGTGCAAAGTACCTCAGTGAGGTCTTAGGGCCTTCCCCACAGGGTGGCTTAGAGCCTGGAAAGAGGCGGTTGGGTGAACCAGGTCTTCATAGCTGGAAGCTCAGCGTTGCAGTGCTTAGCACGCTGGCCGCTGCGGCTGGCCAGCGGGGCTCATGTTCCCTAACTGGCTCTTATTTTCCAGCTTTGTCTGCTGGTGACTTTGGCTGCACAGAAAGACCCCTACCTTCCTCAGAAACGTAGTGTGCTAGGTGTGTGGGGAGCCCTTGGTTCTGAGTGTGTTAAGTCAGACATGCTGCTGTTCTTGCATGTGATGACAGAGGAGCGTGGAAGAAGTTCTAAAGGCTCCCTCGGAGAGCTCTAAGCCCTTACTTAGGGTCCAGAAAATTCCCTGTCCTCCAGCATTTGCTATTTTGGTGAAACCAGTAAAGTTTCCCGCTCGGTCTCATCAGTGAGCCTTCATCCAGCGCCCTTTAGTGGTTCTCAGCCAGTATTCCCCATTTAAATGGGAACAACTTTTTCCTTGTGCTTTCCAGTCACACCAAAAAAAGGAGAACATAACCCACGAGAGAGGAGCAGTCTGCTCAGGAATAGGTATTTTGTCAGTGGTTGACAAAACAAGTGAACGTTTTGTAAGTCAGTACCAACTTCATTCTCCCAGCCATTTGCTATATTTCCAGAATGAGAGGTGAATAATTTGGGGGGCTGAAGCTTTTGCCAGGAACATCCTGAACCTCCCCCACAAGGCAGGCAGCTTGGCTAGCTCCTTCCGTGCGGGGTGCAGGGCTGTAGAGAGGGGAGGGCTTTGCCTCATCTGGAGCCCAGTGAGGCCACCATTTCCATTTGCCTGGGGATGATACAGTGGTATTTAGGCCAAATTGAATTTCATCCCCTTGGGGAAGGTTGTGGTGCTCCTTTTTGCCGTTTTGTTTTGTAAGTGAAAGGTGTAGTTGTGAAATCCATCTTCTGGGTCCTGCTGCTGATCAATCTCAACAAGGCCCCAGGGAGCTCAGTGCAGGGCAAAGATGAAAAGGCCTTTTGTGATCATTGCTGCTTAACTGGTTGCTCTGCCTCCTTACACCCCAGCTGTGATGGCTTCTGTCCTGTAAGCTGTCTGACAGAAGTCACGGGTGTGCTTGCAAGGTAGCCCCTCCAACAGGTGAACGGTTGTTAGGAGTGCTATTCACCTCCCCCGTGTGGTGGACAAGAACCAGCAAACCAACAAAAAATCACTACAATTTGAGGCCAGATTTGTTCGGCAGCTTATTAACTTGATGTTATCCTCTTGCATTTGTACATGATAATACTTGTATCTTACTAAGGGAGAAAAAGGCAGGCAGAATAATTGAATCTGAAAGAGAACCCTGGGGAATTATATCGACATTCTGCATTTCCCCCCTCAGATTCATGCAATGCAGAGTGATTTTCTTCATTCAGAAAGGAAACAAAATAGTTTTACCCTGATCATACTGAAGCAAGTCGTAGGCACCTTGGGGGCCCTTTTTTCGGTTGTGCCTAGACCTCAGCTGAGGGAGCTCTGTGTTCTTTCTCCTCGGGCGGTTAAAGCAGCAGCAGCAGCTCACATCATTAGCTGCCAAAGTATTTCCAGCCTTTATGGGGTGCTCAGGCTGAATCAGCTGTGTCTTTCTCCTGCAAGGTGTGCCTGCTGCTTCTCTGGTGACCCCTGCGGATGTCATCAAGACAAGACTGCAAGTGGCCGCTCGCGCCGGCCAGACAACGTACAGTGGTGTCATTGACTGTTTCAGAAAGATCCTCCGGGAGGAAGGGCCCTCAGCGTTTTGGAAGGGGACTGCAGGTAAGGCCGGGACGCAGTGCGCGGCAGGTGCGCTAGCACCCTGTGCCGAGACCCGCTGCTGGCCGTGCCACTGCCGTCCTGGTTCTCACGGCCCCATACCCACCCCTCTGTTTCAGCCCGAGTGTTTCGATCCTCACCCCAGTTTGGGGTTACTTTGGTCACCTATGAACTTCTCCAGCGGTGGTTTTACATCGATTTTGGAGGCCTGTAAGTGCAGCTGCTCAATTCCTTTATAAAGAAATCACTAAACCCAGAACAAATACTTATTATATTTACAAACGAACTTAGAGAAAAATTCTGAAGAGACAATCCTTTAATGCTTTCAAAATAGTGGGCTTAAATGCTTCAGCATTAATGAGATTAAGAACCCTAAAGAATGATATAATTCACAACCATGGTATATATATTTTGTGAAAGTAAGAACTTGGGGCCGGGGAGATGGCTCAGTAGAATAAGTGCTTCCCTGGAAAGCTCAAGGGCCTGAGTTTAGTTCCTGGTTCTGTCAAAAAAAAAAGTAAGAACTCAATCCATTTCTCTTTCATTTTGGTGATAACTTTTAGGAGGCTACTATTTGAAAAAGTTAACTGTTGGGTCAGAATAAAAGAAATATATATTTTTGTGGTTAATTTCATATATGCTTACTACAGAAAAATTGGAAAATAGGTAGAAAAGAAAAAAATCCATAATGGTACTACCCAAAGAATGCACTTTCTTCTGATCCTCCCCTTTTTTGTGTCCAGTCTATTTATACAAGCACATATATTTGTATATGTATATATGCATAAACATACATATATATATATATATATATATATATATATATATATATATATATATAATTTCTCATCCAAAACAAATATATAAATGTGGTGCTTTCAAAGCAGTATCAGGGCCGAACAAATAGTGTAGCAGATTAAAGTGCCTGCAAGCAGGCGCCAGGGCTGGAGGTTTGATCCCCTGGCCTGCTGGTGCTGGTCCTGCCCCTCAGGGCACCCAGAGCCAGCAATTGAGGCTGGGCGTGGTGGTGCACGCCTGCAATCCCAGCTCTTGGGAGGCTGTAAACAGGTGGATCACTGTGAGTTTGATCTAGTAGTGAGACCCTGAACACCCTGCAGATCCTTCCTTAAAATACAATAAATAAAGCGGTTATCAGACATAGCTAGTGCAGCGGCTGGGTGGACAGACAGGTGGAGGCATAGGTGGAGGCATTCGTGTCAGGCTGAGTGTGGAATCACAAGTGCCCTCTCCACCTGCAGCACCCTAACCCCCGGCTTCTTCCCGCCAACAGCAAACCCTCTGGCTCAGAACCAACACCCAAGTCGCGCATCGCAGACCTTCCTCCTGCCAACCCTGATCACATCGGCGGATACAGACTTGCCACAGCCACTTTTGCTGGCATTGAAAACAAGTTTGGCCTTTATCTTCCCAAATTTAAGTCTCCTAGTGTTGCTGTGGCGCAGCCAAAGGGGGCAGTGGCAGCGGCTCCGTAATGCAATGGGCCGCAGAGTGGCAGAGCGGCATGGCGAGGAGAGGCGCAGAAGAGGCCAGAAGAGCAGCCCTGTGATGTATCTGGTCAGCTGCATGGTGCTGGCTGAGCGGGGAGTCAGACTTCTTTCTCTAGGACATACACATATATTTGTTGATAAAGTAATCATTTGCCCAGGGGGAAAAACCACAAGGCAGTCTCAAGCTTTAGTCTTACTTGTTAAGTATTTTCTAAGCCTTGGCATGAATTAGTGTTCTAGCCCCTGCTCTGCCCAGCTTGTCCTCCCAGTGACTGTACATATTGTACATCTTTGTACAGACATCTCGGCACCTCATCCCAGCCAATCACATTTATAGAATGTAACACAATCAGAGTGGCTTAAAATGTACAGAATGTTTTGAAAGTGTTTTATTAAGAGTCACATAAGAATAAATATTTAAATCTCATCTCTTATTGGTGACTTATGAAAATAAAGTGTCAATATTGAAAGTACTTAATTCCTAGTTCGTTTTCTATTCTGGAGTGAGAAGGGATTTGCTGATAAAAGTCGTACTGCGAGTGATGCATCAGTGCTAGTGTAGTCAAGGGCAGCAGTCGGCTCCTGGAGGACTGCTGGCTGGCTCGTCTCTGTCCGTATAGAGTGTGTGCTCCTCTCCCTCGGCACAGCGCACTTCTGAGACAGTGCCTTTTAGTCAGTGGAAACCAGGTGGTCTCCGGCATTACTTGTTCATTTTGCTTTCAAGGCGAAGACCAAGGCCTCCCGGGAGTAAACGATACGTTAGCAGTCTCCTTACAGATGGCACGATTCCAGTTGAAAATAAAGCACACCAAAATGCATGCATGTAGTTGGATTTTTCTTCATGAATACATTGATAGTGCTTTTTGTATCAACTCATCACTGATTCTAAATAGCACATGGTCAGGTTTACCTTCTCTCCCACCTTTACAGGAAAAAGTTTAGTTCGGAAAAATTCTAGGGTGGAGGGAGGGAAGGAAGAAGAAAGCAAAGCAGTTAGGTGTCGACTGGGTGGGGTGTAGGTCCTCGGGAGACCATGTGAAAGCTACCTATTCCACAAGCGTGGTTACTAATTTGGACCTGCACATGCATTTTCACAGTACATCTAGGTTTTCCTATGAATGTGATTTGAGTGGCGGATCAGCATTTATTTAGCAAAGTGCTCTGGGAAACGTTGCCCTTGCCTGTGAGCCAGTATGAGTGTGTATGCGGGATCTCGAGGGGCAAGCCTGGAAATGGAGTCGCTCGGCGGATGGGCCGTCCCTGTAACCAACAGAACCTCTTAGGACCTCTGAGAACAAACAAATTCACTTTGAAAGCAAGTTATTTCCAATTGTATTCCATTAGTTTCACTAAAATGGAACAAATCACACTCCTGTTTTGCTATGCCTCATGTTAAAAATATTCAGTGGGCTGGGGCTGGGATACAGCTCAATAGCACAGCCCTTGCTTGGCAAATGTGAGGTCCTGAGTTCAGTTCCTGCTCCTCCACATACATTGTGGCCCTTGTAACCCTCCTTCTTCCCCTCTGCCTCCTGCCTAAGTCAGCGCTGACAGGTGAGAGTACAAATTTAAACCTGTAGTCTGTTTATATAAGCTTTATAAATATACATACATGATTGTGTTTTTAAAAGCAGGCTATGTGTGTATTACTCTGTTACTTAGTGTGTCTCTGAGACCTTCCAACGTCAATTTATTTAAAAAAACTATATCATGCTTAAGAGCTGCATGGTATTTCCTTGAGTGACTTATGAAATTTTTATAGATTCCTTTATTGACATGTATTAATTGTTCAGCACTGCAAACAATGCTGTAGTAAGTGAAAAACATCTTCGTACATTTTACACAACTCAGAGAGGCCATTACTCAGAATGAGAACTTTGTGGCTGAGCAGTGGAGTGCCCCTGGGGTTCTGCCCCAGTACCACCCCGATGATGATGGTGACATCCGTGCCGCCGCCGGTCCAGGAAGTCACACCTTCCTGACACTTTGGACGTCCTCCGTGGCTCTTCACCACAACCCTTCTCTCCACTTCAGCCCCCTCCCTGCTCTTCATTTCTGAGCCTTTCTCTGCAGTGTCACTGCTCACATAAACCCTAAGCATCAACGTACTACCTGTTTTTGAAACTTGTGGGAGACCAGCCAATAAGACTGAAGCCTAACTGGCGTGGTCTGGGAGGGGCAGTGTGAGCCGTGCTGGTCCAGGAGGGAGAAAAATAAAAGCTGCCACCCTATTGTTCACCCAGAAAAGCGCCTGCTTTATTGATCGCTTGTGCCTCGAGCTGAATGAAGAAAGAACTGTAGCTGCCATTCGGGGCTGTTTGTGGAAGGGTAACATGATTCTCCCCCACCCCACGACATCTTAACCTATTCTGGGTCTCTGTGTTTCACCTCATCATTGCACGGTGAGGTACAAGGTAGGTGCTCCCTCCCCCCCCCCCCCAGGGCTTATATTATCAAGTGACAAACATGTTTGTGAGATTCATTCATATTGACGTATGGCCATAGTTTATTCCGGTGTATGGATGTAGTAGAATTTATTTTTCATTTTACTCTTCATGGATGTTTGGTTTTTTCCAAGTTTGAGGCTACTGCAGACAGGACAGTGGTGCAGGGGTTTTGTGACTGCTTGCTGCGGAGTCTGCATCTGGAAAGGAGTGTGTTTATAACAAATGAAACCACAGACAACAGGTCTGTTAGAATCAAATGTCTTCAGAAGATTCTTGTACTAATTTCTGCCCAGGTGTATTGACTTTTTGATTTTTGTCGAAAACTGGTAGGTATAAAATGGAATTTTATTCTGGTTTTAGTTAACATTTTCCTTCTATCAAATGAAGCTGAACACCTTTCATGTTTATTGGCCATTTGGATTTGGTCTTTTGTAAATGAAAAACGTTAAAAATTTTCACCTGAAAAAAAAAATTTTTTTTCACCTGTTTCTCGCTAGGTTGTAGGGTGGTTGCTGTAAATTGTTCATACTATAAAATCTGCCTACGTCATGCCTTATCTTCACAGTGTTTTTGATAGATTGGCATTTTAATTTTAATATGTTCAAATACATCAACTTTTTCCTATGAGTAACTTATTTTGCATTTCATGTTCTAAAAATTACTCTTTCTAGTTGAAAATGTAGTTAGTGATTTCCTGATTAAATTCTGTGTGGTTTTGCCTCTTGCATTTTTTGATTTTTTTGCTTTGTTATTAGTTGTTTATTTTTTCTTTTTTTTTTT